>JAAGNO010025835.1:6266-22769 GCA_033439905.1 Ceryle rudis
GTAAGCAGAGATGTTGGCAGGAAATACTGAAGAAACAGGAGGGATTTTATATATGTATTTTGAAACATAAAATAATTGAGTATTAGGATATGATTTATAGTCAAGTTCATTAGATGTTTATTATGATATGAGCCACTGGGCACATTTGGTAATACAGGGACAGAATATAAGGATGTAAGGTATGCTCTGCTGCATCTACAGTCCATCCAGCTGAGTACCACCTCTGACAGCAAACAGAACAATGGGCTATTTTAACAGAGCAAGAGAGCTCAAGTCACTTTCTGAGATCTAGCCTCCTGCTTCCCAGCCATCCACGCTGTTCTGCTGGGGATGTTACAGGGTACATTCCTGCCTATTTGGTTAGTACCTGCTTATGGACCCACTGTTCATATATTTGCCTACTTCTTTTTTGAGTCTGCTAGTAAAACCTGATTCCAGAACCTGCTATGGCATTAAATTCCCAGAGTTCATAATCCACTGTCTATAAAGGACTGAACTGTTTGCACCAGGTTTCTTTTACAGTCCATGGAGAAGCATGGGAAATTCTAGATTGCAATTTCTCTTACCCTAATGCATTTAAATCTTTAATTGGTCCTTTACAATTTAAAAAATACCGTTTAGGACAGCTGAATTAACCACACTTGATATATATATATATATATATATAAAGCAAGAGAAGGTTATTGCTACTCTGAGAGCGCTGTCTCCATAATCCCTCCTATCAGGGATGACTGTGCTGTAGGAGAAAAATGGTAATGAATGTAGCATCCTTCCACAAGCCTGATCTACTGTAGGCTGGGAGTTAGTCCTCCTAATTGTGAATCTCCCCAAGTTCCTGCATGATGATGTCTAATCAACTGCTATGTTTTCATTGGGGACCAGACAAAGGACTTCACATGAAAGTATGAAACATTCTGAGCAAGGCACTGGAAATGCTTTGTTAAATGATACAATATTCCAGAAGATGGTAATGAGTCGTATTACTGCATAAGAATTCTGACTTCAAAGAATTTTCCCTGACATACAAAAAATACCTTACCGAAAGAAGTCATTACCATCTCTATGAACCTGTGGCTACTATCTGCCAGGGATTAGGAAAACCTGATTACAAAATTAACAAGAGCCTCAAGGACATCAGGTTCAATGCCCTGCTGCTATGGGCATATATATGGCACAATTCTGTTCATAACCTAATCCATACTGACTTTAACATTGGCTAGGTATTTTGTTCATACTGTTCTCTCTAGAAGACTACTAAAGAATCACGCTTCATGAATAGTTTCAATTTTTAACCTGATTTTCAGGTTAAATTTATTCATGTTCAGTCTACACACTTTGGTTCTGGCACCAAAACTTTCCCTGGACTTGATTATTTTCATTCACTTGTTTCTACCATTGATCTATTTATACGCAGCAAATATATCCTCTCTCAGTGTTCTTGCTCGGGTAAATAAGCCATGTTCAAGCGAGGTAATTCCTCATCTCTGCTGGAAACATCACCTGCTACAGACTAGAAACAAATGTGTCTTTGTCACAGCTGGATTATATTGGCATCTGATGGTCATGCTGTGATCAGCAAGTTCTCATCTTATGGAAAAAAATGTTTGAGTCTTTCTGTTCATCTGTTTATTATCCTGATTATCCTTTGCACTGGCACTGTTTCCTCAAGTTTAGCTCATCCTCTAATTAGTGCAATCCTAGTCTGTGCCAAAGCATGTGAGTTAAAGTACATTAAAAAGTTCAGCTAGGAACTGCCCTTGAGCCCAATGCTTCTACTTTCAGTGCAACTTAGTGTGATTATTTGCTTTAGCAATTTCCTAGCTACCGCTGAAATTTCCCTTCCTCCTCAGCTGAAACAGTAATTCCCCATGTGCCACCATTTCAGGTGTCCTACTGAAAATACAGATTGAGTAGGTTTATCAGATTTTCTTTTTCTAGATAATCAGTTACCCCAGAAAGCCATCAGATGGGTCTGGCTTGACTTTGATACCATAAATTCATAGTGGCTTGTGTCCGTTGCACCTGTAGTTATTTACATTCATCTAACTCTCATCCTCATTAACCTTTCCTGTCTAGGAATCTCAGTGCTCAACATGATCACACTTTGTGACAGATCAGACAAAAAGCATTAGTTGGTTTTGGAAGTACTTTTTTTTAATCCTATCTTCTTCCTCACTACCTGATGGCTGTATGTTTTTCCTTATGTTACTTTTCCTTAGGTGACTGAAGGATATCTCGTGATTTTTCTTAAATAATGAGGCTTTTTATTTTTAAGACTTAATTCACATTTTAAATTTTCTGCTAATCATAGTCAGTAAATACCTGTTGTATTACTTAAATTGAAACGAGTTTCAGTAGCTTCCTTGAAGAAGATAATGGGGCCCTAAGGGAAAGAGACATCTTTTCTTTCCAGACAGAAGGAAACTGTGACAACTAATATATGGTTTACATTTGCATATTGGTTCTAACTAGGGGGAAAAGTTTTTAACCTTTTTGATGTTTTAAACTACATCTTCCACGGACTTCTTTATATTTTTGGAAATGGCATGAAATGCTTTCAGCATACTTCAACAGTCGTGGTGGGTCAGCAGCTGAAGAGGAGTGAAGAGCCACAGGATGGGGCTACTCAGTGTGCATGAGATCTTACATGGGACACTATGGCTATTTGCTTGCTTGCTCCAGCTTTACAGACAGGACCAAACAGGTGCTGCTGACCACCTTTGCAGGGGAAAACATGCATAAGTTGCTGCCCTGTGTCAGAAGATTCAAGTTCAGTGCTAAGGAAAACCAGAGGAGAGCATGAGGTACAGGGTTTCACCACAGATAAGCAGAAGATATCACATGCCTGGTGAGAATCAGGCAAAACCTGCATATGATACAGAGCACGTCACAGTCCCCCACCTGAGACGTCACTGGAACACAAATTACCTCAAGACAATTTTTTAACTAGCCTCTCAGTACTCCACTCCTCTGTCATCCACCTCACCTTCCCCCACTCTGATTACACTAAGTATAAGAAGCCTGTCTCAAAAAGTCTGGGTTTGAGTTTGTCACCACAGGTTTTGTCTATAACCCACAGACAGAAATGGGACAATGACTTGGGCTTTTTTGGTCATAGGATGAGAGGCACCATGCTCACTTCTCTCCATTACCTGTAAAAGGACCCTAGGATGGTAAGCTCAAATGCAGATGTCTCTGCTGAACATATATAAGATTAGCTGTGTGATTGCTCTCCTGTGGTTACTTCCACAGGCTGCAAGGGAGATGGCTCCACTGCAGCAAAAGCACCTACCTAGCAATGCACATGCATTGCATTCCTTCATCTTCACCCAGCCATCACCAGCTCTGATAGATCACTTTTCTAAGACTCTTGAGCTCCTGGTCCACCACTTCAAATTATGCGGGTCTACACCACAAGCTTGCAGGCAGCCAAGGACAGCTTAGTCTGTTTCTTCACTCACTAGTTGTGGTGCAGAGCCAAAATACACACAGCTACACCCTTGGTCAGCCCAGTGGACAGCTGGCTCAGAGACAGAGAACAAGTCCTAGCTGCTCTTCCCTCTGGGATTACTGGGAATGCTGCCAAACCACTTTAATATCTTTACGCTAAACCCCATTTTATAATGGTTCTCGAAAAGCCAAATGTTGAAAGGGCAAGCAGATGCCAAACTGTGTCTCAGAACTGATGCAAACACTGCCTGGAAGACAGTACAATGATGCTGCTGAACTGTGGGCAGGAGCAATTTTCCATGCTACAGCCTCACTCAAACTAGCAAAATGCCCTGCTGTCAATACTTGTAACTCAGTTTGGACAGGAACCCCACATAGCTTAACGCTGTTTTTTCAGCTGTTGGATAAATATAACCTGCTATTGATAAACTTTGAAGGTTGAAGACTGTCCCTGTTGAACCCAGTACCAATACCAATTAATTACTTTCATGATATACACAAAGGTGAATGGGGGAACTCTGCAGGCTCTAATCCCCACTCAACTCTCCTGTTAGCACCACGAAGTGGAGCTGGAACCAACTGACACCAAAACAGATGGTTTCTGTATTGGCCAAGTCAACCCTTGATTAAGCATACAGGTTTTCCTTGCATGCTCTCCTGTGTCCTCAATCTGAAGGAGACAAGCTGTTAAATAAAAATTACTTGCGTATCTCACAGACTACTCTTCAGTTAATCCATACATTTCACAGTCAGCAAAACAAAGATAATATTTTCAGCTAGAAAATGTATTTATCTGTATCCAAACTGCCGTGTTATGCTACAGTTCCAATAATCTACACTGGTTCTCACCATTTACATCAGCAGTGTCATTCCACCAGTGTAGAAGTGCAGTGGCTTCACTGTACTCACTCCAGAATGACACCTACTGCCTGTCTTCTGGACATACTCTAGCCTTTAAAGATTTTGAGAAAGAAAACTGAGGCCCTGAGCTGATGCCTCCCAAACCTATGACCAGTTATTGCACAGAGCAAGAGTGAATTATTCAGTGGTGGGGTTGATAATTAATCTTACCAGAAACATAATGTGAAGACTGAGAAAGTCATATTTTCTTACATTTGTAGAAGAATAATAGTAGAATGTAAGAATCACTGCAGTGGATCAGGCTGTCCAACCCATCACATTGTCATTGAAGCAGTTCCAGAATAAGGTGCTTCAGAGAAAAGTCTTCAAATCCTTGCACCAGCCACTCAAAAATCTGGAAGTATTTTATTACACAGCCAGTGATATAAAAAACAAAACCAAAAACTGAGTCTGCCTGGTAGGTTTTTGGGCAGCTGTCATTTCTACAGTTTCTATCTTACATCCAATGTCAACATTTTTGTGACAAGCCTTGCTCTCTGACAGTTAGCTGTTTATTTTCATAAATTACTCTATGGATTTGATATACCAATGAGCTCCCTTGTGCCTGTATACCTCCCAGTGTATTTTTTCCCCTAGATGCTTAAGCTCAGTCAGGCATTTGTACGTGGTCTTGGGTCTATGTAATGCTAGTGCCCCAGACCCTCCAAATCCTTTCTCTCATTGGAAATATGCTGCTCCAGCGTATGTTTGAAGTTCAGTCTACCATTCTCACTTAATTTCTAAAAAATATTCCCCAGAAGCATAATATAAACTGTCCCAGGAAAGGAGTTATATGAATCATCAAGTTGCCTGCAATAGTGCAGCAAGCTTGCAGCCCCGAACACTACATAGTAATATCCATTATGTGCCTCCTCTTTCCAATGTTTGTGGCATTATGAGACACAAAACAAAACCCGAGACCTTTAACACAAGAAAAAACCCAAAACATTAAATGCTCCAAACATCACTATTCCTTGACAATATAAATTCCTTCCTGACCACCAGTCCAGATCCCCCAAAAACAGATCACACAGGCCAGTATCAGTATCTTATCCATACCTACACTCACCCCCTCTGGTTTCTACAAACCCATTCCGAATTATCAGTTACAGAGGAAACATTCCTCTCCAGCTGAGTCCAACTTGGGTAAAGTGGGATCTGACTAGTGTAGTCTGGGGTTCTCACCTTTCATGGCTTAGCATTACAATGCTGTAGGGGGTCTCTACTTCATTACCCGAAGATGGGCTATGGAAAAAAGGCTTTTTCTGAGCTGCCCCGTGCTACAACTTGCTGGTTCTAACATCCAGACTCAGAATGACTGTGCCTATTTGATGCTGTTCACATTAGAACATCTCTCCCTTTTCAGCAACTGCCTCCTTCAAGTACCACTTTTCGTTTTACCAGAAATAGGATAGAGGAGAGGGATAAATGACTGAATAATTACAGTTTCATATAGAAGTGGCACAGGCGGCCCAGCTACAAATATAAGACACAGAGTAACCGCTACAGTGCAACAATTCTGGCCTGACAGCTCTAAGACTGTTTTCTTTCTTTCATCAAAGAATAAAAGGCTTCAATCTGCCGCTTCAAGAAGTCAGTCATATTGCAGCAGGTTATACAGCAATTTCACAAGGGTAAACTGACCCAATTTGAAACAGTGGGCACACGTCCAATGAAAGAATACAGAAGGCAGTGTGTGAAATGACTGTCTGAATCACTGTATCAAAATGATTTTTTTCAATATCCCATCAAAATGGAAAACCAAGAATTTCCATTGCAAAGTTAAAATAAAATGACTGATTTTTATTTCCCCCAATTCTCAACTTTTTTTTTCTGGGAAACTGAAGTGTCTCAAATATTTTAATTTCAATGAATCACCAAATTCCAGTTTCACAGGTTTTAAATCTTTCCGACTTGCTCTAATTACATTATACTACTTCGTGAAAACAAGAGGTATTAAGAACATGAGAAAAAGCTAGCTTATCTGACACAGAGGTAGTAATCATAGTGGACTATGAGGAAGAAAAAAAGGGACTTTTTTATACTACCAAGAATATATTTAAGGTACAAAACTGCAGCTGTATCATATTCCTGCATCTCTGTCCCTTGGCCTGCATGGAAAATCCCAATATTCCCTTCTCATTCAGAACAACAGGCATGTTCATGGTTGGGAAGAGGAGTAAGACAATCAACTTAAGTTCAAGAGCTCCTTCAGTGCATTTCCAAAGTCTTAAACTTCACACAGCAGCTCAAATATGGGAATGTTACTCGAATATGGGAATGCACATTTTCTTCAAGTTAAAAGGAATACATCTGTTCAACTTGCTAATTTACTTAACTGCTTAAAAGTGAGAGGATTCTCAAAAAAGCTTACAGAAAATTCAATTCTCACTTATTTTCTTTAAGCTCCTTTGAGAAACCCAGACTTTATGTAGCATCCCTCCTTTATTTTGCAGGTTTCTCACTGTGTTCCTCACTTCCAGTGCTGGTGGCAATGTGGGAAGAGTAAGTGGAGACCATAAGCCAAGACAGACTCTTTTAATTAGGCTCAATCACTGCGAAGCATGGTTTGTGATTTCATTAAACTCAGCTTCCTAAAAAAAATTCATATGACATTTAAAAATAAAAATGAACCACAGATCGACTCATCTTTGGAGGACTTCAGGCCATCCCTTTTCACATCAAGTTTAATTTTCAATGCTAAATATACACACACAAATGCAGTATTGTCTCATAAACCCAGCTCCTGCATTCCCACTCATGGCAAATCACCCCCACATCTCCCAAGCTCCCCAGGCATTTTCCTAATACTCCTTTTTCCGATCACCCCATGTTTTGCTCTGACTATTTCTGGCCTGGATTTTGCCTCCTCATGGAATATGTAACTGGTACCCATTACAGACATTCCGTTCTTGTGGCCCTTCTCCCTGCAAACACCACTTGTACCCAAGTTAGCATTGTACTATGATAGGAAAAGAAATGAAGAATTAATTACGTGTATTACAAAAAGCATGTCACTGCTGTTCAGTCAGGAACCAGCTGAACTATCATTTCAAACCTGAGGTCAGAGGTATTGATTTTGAAACAAAATGTTATTACTTACAAAATACAAAACAAAAAATAATCACTCAGCCTCATAATGCAGTATGTTACCAACCTACTTTCTCAGAAGAAATTATGCATAATACTATCATTTCCATATACATTTGAGTTAAGGAACCATAACTAGAATAATTAATCAATAACTATGTTCATCAGTTTCACGCCTGCAGCAAAAATGAGACTGTTTCTTAAAATAACAAAAGTTACACAAACAAATTGAGTAATCTTTGCCCTCAGCTCTGAAAAACAACTGAACCAATGGAGGTACTACATATTCAAAAGACCAAGAGAAAAGCTGGTTGAGAAAAGGCATTGGAAAATTGGTGTGAACTCTTGCTAGAACGTGTGACCAACAGCTCCGAGTCTGGCCCCACCTCACGAGTTGATGTGTATTCTAGAAGCAGGATCAAAACAAACAGATGCTACTACCTTCCCAACTGTAAAGCAAACAGCTTGCAAAACATAATTCTAGCGATGCCAACATTTTCTAGCCTTTAGTGAGGGCATTAAAGTGATTAATCTACGAAAGGATTCCTGGGTTGACTTTCGGACTAACAAGGGATTTCCATAGTATAATCTCTCCTGGTCAATTTTAAACCATTCAGCTGTCTTTAGAGGTGTGCTAAGCTGACTAAAGCGGAAGTCAAAGCTCAGCTGTTAATATGAGACCTGAAGTGCAGGTAACAAAATTATCAAGTGCAGATGGAAGTGACAGTCCACAAGAAATGTGAGTGGCTCCCGGACGGCTCATCCTCTTGCTGGAGAGCATGTTGCAGGGTGTCTCGCAGCACTCCCCAGCCTTTCAGCCTCCCAGGTGCTCCAGATCCTGAGACATGAAAAAGCCCCTGTGCTTCCCATCATGAAGAAGTCACAGAGCCCCAGCTGCCTGATGGCACTGCAGACACTCATGGACCTAGTTCCTTGGTTCCTACACCAGCTGTTGTATACGACATCTGTAAAGATTTCAGTAACTGGGAGAATTTAGAATACAGGGGTTTATTTTCACTATCAAAACAGAGCTAAATGTTAAATTTTTGCAGTTCGTCATAACACAGAATGCTATCTCTTTGCAGACTAAACATATGTAAAAATGAAGCAACACAAATGTGCTTCAATGCGGCCAAATCCAGAGATTCTGAAATTGCTTTGCCTTACTCCGGTGTCCATTTAAAAGGACACTCCCTGCCAAATCTCCAGGGAGACATACCAGAAAATTAACAGGCCAGGCTTCTTATGAGTGTTTTGCGCTCTCAGAGTAGAGTCAAAGCTGCCACAGAAAGCCAGAAGTTACCAGCACTGATACCCTAACCAGTTTACTGTTAATATAGATTGTATTTCACTTTTTTCGTTGAACTACATTCTTAGAGTTTAAATCATGCCATATATCGTGTTATGAATTTGCAGGCAAAGAGGAAGAATTCATGTTTATAAGTAGTGTCACCTCCACTGCCACCACATGTATCAAGCCTCTTTTCTCAAACTGCTCTGTCTTAAAAGATTTTTGTTCCTTCCATTAACACTGAGAAGCCATTCCAAAAGCTCTTTCCTCCAAGGCCTATCCATGACTTCTAAATGTTAATCTAATTGTATTGATATTGAACTTTTATTCTTTTTGTGTATGTGGTCCTTTAAATTTTCTTCCTGTCATTGATACTTATGTCCAGGAGTATTTTAGAGAGAGCATTACTGTGAATGTAGTTCCCTCCCTTCCTTGGTATCATTCGTCTCCTACTCATCCCATTTTATCCAAGGCTTCAGACCCCTGCTATGGCAAATATCTCTTTCTTCTCTTGTGCTTAGTTAACTACTCTTCTTTCTTGACAACTCACCCTCTTTTTCTGCTGGCACATTTTCTCTCAAGTGAAATAATTCAGTTCTCCCTCCAAAAGCCAGTCTCTCATGTTTTATTCATAGTCATGTTCCACAGGACACCTCCCTCAGAGATCTGTCCAGTCTTCGTTTCAGCAATTTCTTAAAAATCCTGAGATGTTGTCTACAACTTAGTTCTTCTGTTCCATTCTGCTGATTTAATCTAAATGGTTTTAAACAGTTTTACCTGTGACACTCTTATGTACGCTTTGGCAGGCGAATATTCAAGCATGGGTAACTTTTATTGAGTACTTAAAACAGGTAACACACATCCTATAATTTCTACAACCTGTCATCATTGTATATGGAGGTCACCTCCTCTACTTCTTCAGAAGCACTTCATCATTTCCTCTTCTTTATTTTTTACCATTATGGAAAGGAAGAAGAATACCTCCTTGTGTGTGTTTCTCAACTACAAGTCTGTGCAAGCAGCCTCCTTTGATTGCTGGCTTCTTGGCTTTTTAAAAATCTTGCCAACATCAGCCTTGCACGTTCAGATTTAAGTTCAGCAGTTTAACTGTTCACCAGCAACAACCAAACACACAAAATCACACAGTTGCAAGGATTAGCAAACAGCCCTCAAACTCTGCCAATTACTAACAGAAAACCACAAGACTCTACCAACTAGAGCTAAGCAAACTAAAGAACATCTACATACACGGGTCTGTTCTTTTCCGGTTTCTCCCAATGTAAGAAGGATATGTGTCAGCCACCAAATAGAATGAAAATTAAATGTCTCCAAATGCCCACAACCTGCACCGTTCTCTATCCACTCTCCTAATGGTCACTGCTTGCCAACAGTATTACCAGTTGTAGAGCTGAAGAAATACCGGGGTGGGGAGTAGTGTTTTGTTCCCCAGAGCAAACCCGGAAGGAGATGCTTTTACTCCAAGAAAGAGTTCCTAAACACGAGGAATTAACCTAAGGTAATTGCCCAAATTGCCCCAAATTGCCCCAAATTGCCCAAATTGCCCAAAAAGCTGCCAGAGTCCTACTCTGATAAGATTTCTACCCAAGCAAGAGAGATCAGAATCTGACTTTCTAGAAGGTGGGCATGTGATGAACGAAGTAACTTTCTCATACGTCACAGAGCATTTCTGCCTCACAGAAGATGGTACTTCCAGAAGAAAGGACTGTCTCTGCACTTTCAACCTGCTGATGGTTGCAGAATAGAGGTTTCTACTTGACCTATCATGGGAAAAGCTCTTAACAGCTCCTTGCTTTTGGTCAAAAGGGAAAGGAAGGCAATAAAATATGGTGAGTGAGCTTAAACTAAAACACATTTTACTCTGCAAAAAATTAAGTTAGGCTTTATTTTCTAGGTCCCAATAATAACCTTAAGTATGGGTAGGAATTATGCCCATCAGCTACCTTAAGTAATGGAAACCTTCCACAGAAACAAGATGAAAAGGAAACTGGAAAATTTTGTCATATAAAGGAATGCCTGGTAACATGAGTCCTTCCAGAAACTTCACCATGGATTCCCCAGAACTACAACAAAAACAGGAGCTCTTCTACTTGAGGAAAGAGATTCAAAGGGAGAACCAAAAAATGTCTCATACTTTATAGTTTTTATTAATGTAAAATGAAAGAGTATCAAGGAGCAGACAGCTTCACACTGTCTGAATTTTACGTTGCCTATCTAAATGCCCTCACCTGTATCAAACTGCTGTTAATCAGTAGTCATTATCTTTCTGGCACTGAGCTGAGCCCTGCCCAACAGGTTAAACAAAAACTTTGATCCTAAATGAAAAGCATGCAATTTAGAAAGAAAGCATACTAGATTAGCTTGGATAGGAACCAGAAATATCACCTAGGTGCCTCCAGCAACAGCTACAGCAACAATTAAAAATCAGGCATGTGGCACTTAAAATGAGATATAAAACCACAGATTTGGGGCCACCCATAGAATTAAACACAGAGATTCACAGCTATAAAACCCACAGCTGCTAAATACTAAAATCCTCATAATGAACAGGGACCCTCAAGAAATCCTCATCCTCATAATGAACAGCGAAAGAGTTGAGGTGGGACTTAATATACCTACGGGCTCAACCTGGTGCTCTTCCACACAGAGAACACAAATTCTGCTTCCATCCCACTTCAGCCACCACTGTAATCTTTCCAGGTCCTCTCTGTTGAGTTTTAGTAAGATTTCCTATAATCGCTAAAAAGTTTTTCAAGTTACAGAACCCCTCCACTTGATGGAGGTCCGCTCTTTTCCATGATAGCACCTTATTCTCCCTGAAGTCCTGATATTTCTTTAATTAAAGATCAAAGTAGTCTGTAAAGATAACACACTGGGGGTTTTTTGTAGCAGCAGAATATTTGAAAACAACATTCATTCTGCGAATGTGTATGCAATCGGGTAGAAATGGCACTAATTTTTAAGGGGTTTTTTTATTCTTTATCATTGAAGCTTGAGAAAAGTATGCTATAGCCTTTGATCTAATTTGTGAACATAGTACAACCATCTGTAGCCACTGGCACACAGAACTGCAGCATCAGATCTGAATTTGCACTATGGTTTGATGGCACTTCTTTGTCACCTCTGGTATTTGAATGATACCTGATTCAAATGACTAGTGCTTAGAATAATTACTACTGCAGTGAATTCTTTGCAAATATATACTACCCAACTAATACTCAAAACCAGAAACAAAACCAATTTCTTCTTCGTTCTTCTTTGAATTAAGTCATAAGAAAGAAAGAATAGGAAAGAAAAGTTAAAACACTATTACTTAGAATGACTGCTCTTTTCTAAAAATTCTCTGTCTTCACAACTATGATGAGCTGTGTTACTTTCATGAAAATCCCAAATCACTCCATTTGCACTGTGAAAGTTTGAAGGCTGTCTGAATTTTGAAAGAAACAATAGGCGCTGAGAAAAGACCATTCTCCTACGCTGCACTTACTGATACTTTATTAGGTTTAGCACTGAAGGTCAACAGAGGAGTACTTACCTTTTGTTTTGGAAAGTTTTGGAATAGAAATCAGTCTGTTGCTACGTGGCTGGTTTCCAGGCAGCAATTCCACTCATTTCTTTGAGGAAACAGCATGTTCTCCAGTTTCTGCAAATTCTGTTTATATTGAGTAAATCCATGTTCAACTCAGACAATATACTGTGAACCAGTAATGAAAAAATGCATTTGCAAAAACCAGAGCATAATGCAATGACCTCTCTCAACTCCTATCTGGAGAAAGAGATGAATCATATACATGACAGATTGCTGGTATAACATCTTCTGGCTGTTTAGTAGAGGGAATGCCAACTTTTATGAACTATTCTTGATCCATTTCATTTATTTTGTGAATAAATATGTACAGCTTCCCCCATTTCTTACCATGTCTGAAGGGCTTAGACATATCAAAAGTGACAAGTGTCAGTGGAAATATTATAATAGGGTGAAGTGCTCACCAAATACTGATCAACATCCCTCAATAACAAACCAAGGATGCATCCATAAAATGCTTTTTCTTACAATTTCTTTTTACACTATTTTTATTTGCTCTTTTTCAGAAAAAAAGGTCTCTCTCTGTGCCTTTAGCATCTGTTATGACTCACTTGTGGAAGTTCAGAAAAATGAAAGGTAATTAAAAATTTCAGTAAAACAGGATGAAATCCATTGAAGCTAAATTTAAACATCATTATTCAGATCAAACTTCATTGCCCTGTTTTCACCAGCCCTGAACTGAACAACCTGAATTGAATCAAACTCTTATTTGATTATTTATTTGGATAATAAATGACTTGCTCAGAAAAACAGACACCAAAATCCACGTTCATATCTGTTGAATTTTAAAGAACTTAAAGGAAATTATTCCATCTTTCAATGTAATTAGCATCCAGTTAAATAAATTAGGAGACATCAACTTTCAATAGCTATTAAGTTTTCCACTTATGTGAATCTTTAGTTTGAATAAATTCAGAAAGAAAATGCTTAAAACTTCATATGGTAAATAAGGAAAAAAGTCAGAAAACATGCATTTTAAGAATTAGTCTGCTCATTTGCTAAGAACCAATCATTTAAGACAACACATTTTATCTTTTAAAAAACAAACATGTTTTGCAAGCTCATTTTCCCAGGGGGTGGGGTTAAAAAAAAAGAGAGAGAGATACAAGAATGCCACAGACAAGGAAAAAATATTAGAAAGAACCCTGGGACCAGAACTTTTGGGTAGTATCAGTCATAAGCAGCAAAAGGTTAGACAGCTGAAAGGGTTTTTTTGTGGGATGATACAAGCACATCTTTTCTGGTGGAGCTATGAGGACTGCATCTCCCAGCAGTACTGCCTGGTGCTGCACACCCCTCCAGGTTATGGGAGGAAGCAGTACTACTGTACAGCCTTCTGATCCAAATCAAAGCTGCGTGTGCTCCTGAGAACACAACTGACCAAACTCACCTACAAAATCATGTGCAACCCACAGACACACGTTAAAGAATACTATTCAAGTTGCAAAGTCAATCACTCAAGAATTATGTAAGAGAATAATTTAATTTGCGTGTAGAAATGTGATTTGCTCCTTAGCACACGCGGTACAACATAATCTTTCATTACACAGTGACGTACACCTTCTCTGTGGATATCAGGCCGTGTAGTCAAAGAAGCCACACTCCCTAGCTTCCTACCTCATTGCTTCCATGAGTTGAAAGGACTAGTATCAATAAGCTACAGAGATGTAAGAAGGAAAAGGAGGATCTAGGTGTTAAAGATATTCACTTCTCTGTCCGGAGGAGTTAGGCTCTGTCTCTGCCTCTACTGAAGGCTCCCACCTGGAGGAGTCAGGGATGGGGGCTCTTGTGCATAAATTGCACAACCCTTATTTTCTCTGCAGGTAATTTGAGATTTTCAGATCTGACTTGTAGAAAAGCTAAAAGTAGAATATAACCGACCAATATTCTAAAAAGATCACATGCCAAGAAAAGGGCACTAACAATCAGTGAACACTCTGGGTCTTTATCTATGTTTCAGTTCTTCATTCATGAGATGTGTAAAAAATTACACCTTACTGACTTACACTGTTCTGTAAAAAGAATTGTCCACTGACTGTGAAAATGCTGACTGGCAGTCACTAGGACAAAACTAATCCTAAAGTGCTGTCACTAAAACAAGTATTGTTAGATGTTTCAAATTTAATTATAGATTTTATATGGTGTAGGCAAGTCTATGCCTCAATTTCTTATTTATTAAATAGAAAAGCACCTTCCTTTCCCATAGGGCTTTTATGAGAATGAGAATAAATTTGAGATTAGGAGACACCCAGACAGTTACTATGATGATGTGGCATGTACTCAAGCATGAAACACAGTCTAGTACATCCCAAGGTACTAAATAAAAGAGTTTAAAGATTTCAGGACCAGGATTTGAATCTGCAATTTTACCCACGTTTTCCCCACCTATATTTTGTCTTGATTTATTTGTAGCACTAAAGAATGAAAAAGTTAGTCGGGAAAAGTGGCAAAAAGTTAAATAACACGTGCTTTGCATGTTTTCTCGGTGCTCATGTCTAATTTACAATACTCATTAGGATGTCACTCCTGTCAGTAAGTGTCCATTGAACAGATGGACATTAGCAAAGTTCTTGAATGTGTTTTAAGGTACAATTATTACAGTACAATGGATCATGCCTTAATGGCCACACCATCCCAGTTAGTCTGAATCCCTTCTCCTGTCACTGGAAGGACTTGTACATGCTTGTGCTTAATTCTCCCTGAGAATACACGTTTGCTTCCAGCAAACATCGCAATTTTACCATACATAGATACACGGCATAAAAATTATCGATAGTAAACTACTTATGCCACTTACTAGACTAGCTGGGGAACAGAGGATTTTTTTTCTCAAAAAGAATTCACACTCGGCAAATCTATACTCTGTCAAGAAAACCTCTCAGTATGACATTTCGGTCACGTCTACCGTCTCCGTTACCTCCATAAGATTTTTTTATGAAATGCATGAATTCTTTTTACAGTCATCTTAAGCATTTCCACAGTAACCTTAGGAAGGCAGTTTTGGACTGGCACAGCTGAATGCATCCACTCACCCACACCGAATGGCACTGGCAAGCATTGGGGGCAGGTTTGAACATTTCTGCAGAACACAAAGTGCGTTTTAACTCAGCATTTTTCCACTAACTCAAAAAAAATGTAGATACAAAGTCCCTGCCTCTCACCTTCTGCCCATAAATCATAGTCTGCACTCTGTTGGGCACATTGATTTGGTTTCCACTCCGGCGGCCGACAAGAGAAGAGGTCTGCCAGTGGGTCAGGCTGAAGGCAGCCTCCACCCCTTTCCCCTTGACATGACCCAGGGGCCAAGGAGCCACTGGGGGCCAAGAAGTCACCAGGGACCCTTCCCACTGCCTACCATTTACCTGGAGCAGGTGGTGGGCCGCCCGGTAGCCAAGGCGTGGGCCTCCTTGCACGCCGGGTGGCAGCCGCCCCGTGCCATAGCCGTGCCAGGCCACCACATAGGGGTTGTCCATGGTCAGCCAGTACCGCACTTGCCCGCCAAAATGCTGGAAACAGAGCTCGGCATAGTCGCGGAAGAGCTGGGGCAGGACAGGGCTGGCCCAGCCACCAAAGACATCCTGCAGACCCTGTGGCAGGTCCCAGTGGTAGAGGGTGACGACGGGCTCGATGCCCAATTCCCGCAGGCGGCCCAGCAGCCGGTGGTAGTGGGCCAGCCCAGCGGGGTTGAGGGGCGCCGTGCCATTGGGCAGCAGCCGGGCCCAGGAGAGCGAGAAGCGGTAGTGGGAGACCCGCAGGCGCCGCAGCGCCTCGAGGTCTCGGAAGAGGTTGTTGTAGCTGTCGCTGGCCACGTCGCCTCCCGCCGGCCCCTGGAGTGGGGACCCCGGCGGCGTGGCCGGGCGGTGGGAGAAGGTGTCCCAGACGGAGGCGCCTTTGCCACCCTGGCGCCAGCCGCCCTCCGTCTGGTAGGCGGCGCTGCCCACTCCCCAAAGGAAGCCGTCGGGGAAGGTGTCGTGGAGAAAGAGCTGGTCCTGCGGGTACGGCAGCCGGGCGAAGCGGGACCAGGTGCCCGCGCCCTGTCCAGGCGCCCCGAGCAGCGGCCGCCCCAGCAGCAGCAGCAGCAACACCGTAGGCGGCGGCGCGGCTGGGGCCATGTTCCCGACGGGGCTCCGTGACCGCGGCTCCGTCCTCCCGGCCCCCTGCCGCCCCC
>JAAGNO010025836.1:5037-27069 GCA_033439905.1 Ceryle rudis
AAGAGAAAAAAAAGAAAAAAGAGAAAAAGCTATATTTGGTAACTACATGGGCTAGTTGGGCTTTCTTAATCTATATGAGGTCAATCCAAGGGATGTTTACATACTGTAGATAACCTACTTGAACAAATGCAGTATTATAGACCAATAAATGGATGTAAGAAAATTACATGTATAAGTTTTGTATATTTGTTAATTTTGGTAATAAATATGATGTACTGCATACAGTACAGTATCTTAGCACCTCTTTTAATAAAAGTTAAACAGAAGGGAAAGTCTGATGGTAATTTATTGACTACTTTGCACACAGTAGTTAGTGCTTATCTGTGGCATGCATTGAGCATCAAGATAAAACAGTTCATCAGCATGTCAAGGACATGTCAAGGACACAGCATGTCAAGGACACGGGCCTTCAGTTTGCAGGTTCAAGCAGATTGTCTGCTGCCTTTATCATTGTTTACTTGGATGTTGTCCTTAACAGTGAATCAGCAGCCAAAGTGCAGCCCACCAGTTACTTTTCTATTCCAACCATGCTGAAGTAAAAAGAAAGTCTTGGCTGATTTTTTTTTAAACATTATGACTGGGGCATTGAAAATTTTGGAGAACAGTTACACAGCCCTGACAAAATCTCACGCCTTCGGAGACAAGACAGACTGTAACATGCAGTATCCATTTATGGTCATTCTTACTCTACAGTCAAAGTTTTGAGCCTGAATGTTATCTTGTTTTCATGGTAAATGGGAAGGGCCAGGGAAATTACACTAACATAAGTCTCATGGAAGGTGGTAAAAGGCTTCTGAAAGCAGAACAGTCTGCAATGGAATTTGCAGGTTTCTTGCTAACTACATACTCTCTCCACCTCAAAGTGCCCATAAAATAGATGTGCAGACATAATCATTCAGTTACCACTTTTACCATGTGCATACTGTGCTCAGTTTCTGGTGCAGATGTGCACAAAATACTGATGTCTCTACTTTGCATAATCTTGGGCTGTACAACTCTAAAACAGAAACCTTGTTTCCACAGACTCATACAAAGCCATGCACCCCTGGAGAACCAGGCAGCCAGCAAGGAAAAAAGTTTTAGCAACTTCTCAAACATTTACTCATCTCATATGATGAAAATCTGTGCCTTCACAAACATAAGATGGATTCTGTTTATCACCTGAACCTGCCTTACACCACTGCAGAAAGAGCACTGAAAATTATGGGATAATGATTCATTTACTCATCCTGTAGCACTTACCCTCACATATCATACTTACTTTATAATACTAGACAAAGAACTGCAACCACCATGATTAAGGAAGTGGTGTAGAGGATGCAAAACTGCTGTTGAGATATTTCTGAGAGGTTCTTCACCTCCTGACAACATGAATCACAGAACATAGGGCAGGAAGGAAGATAGAGAGGACATCTATTCCACCACTTCCTTTTTTGAATTGATCATTTGTTTTATATATTTTAAGCAGATCCTGAATTATTCTTAAAACTCCCAGCTGTTAAAGTTCTGTAACCTTTCTTAGACAATCTTCCACTGCATCAACATATTCAGTTCTGAAATCCTTCCCTTGCTGCCATGTAAGACTGCAATGCATATCAATTACTTTGTCCCTCTGTAGAGCTATGGTTTGGTATTTTCAGACCATTACCGCCTCTCCCTTTAGCCACAGTGTACAGTAACAAAAAGCCTCTGGATATTTCTTCATGTCCTGATACCACAATGGTTTACTTCTCCCATTGTAGGCAGAGTGGGAAGAAAGGAGGTAGAAACACATTCCAGCATCATATTGCCTTCAGCTGAATGATACCTACTGCATTTATTGAAGGCTTACTCAGGACAAGCTTCTCCATGGTCTGATTTTACTCCACTGAAGGCACCAGCAAGACAAGCTATGCAACAGCTGAGAGCAGCCGCTTAGGTTGTGTATCGCCCAATGGGGAAGGACCAACAGCACTTTTGTTAGGTGTTTGCACTTAAACCACAGGGGAACCTGCAGACAGAGTGGGTTCTGAACCCATCTTTCTAAACTGTATGTCACCGTTAGGCTATCTGATTATCCTCAGGTTTGCTTCAGCTTATGAGCACAGTCAATAGCTGGACAGCTTGATGCTGTTGTACTTACCAGCTGGTGTTCAGTACACATTTGGCAGCTTTTTTTCATTTTATGGAACAGGTCACAGTGTTTTTGCAGCCTGTGAAATCTCCATGCCAACAACCAATACTTGCATCCATCACCCTCCCACAAACAAAAGTGAAGAATGCTCTGTTTTTACTGATGAGATATAAAAAGGATCTATTTATGGACACATCAGGGCTCAGCAGGCCTAGTCCAAAGTAGAAGAAGGGAGAAGACCCCTGAGCCCATAGGAAATGTACAATGTCACAGGCTGGCCATGAAACAAACATGCTGATCACAAAGGTCCTCAGTCTCCTACCCTGGGGCTTCTCAAGGCCAGGCCTGGCAGTGTGCATGAACATTTGCAGTACTACATAAAACCCACTAGTGGTTTACAGCCAGGGAGCTCAGCCTGCCATAGTGGAGGGACTGGGCTTTGACACAGCAGCAGACATTTCAAAGTGACAGTCCCAGTCCTGCATGGCACCCACACTCTACCCACTGCCCTGCTGTAAAGGCAGAAATGTCAGAGGGTGAGGACAAGATCCCATATGACCTCACCAGTCAGCCTGTGCTCCAAGGCACGTAGATATTTTACCACTATTCATTTGATTTTGTTCCTCTGATCACTTTTTTTCCCCACAACTGCCAGTTCTCAGGAGAAAACAAAAGGACTTACCATCCAAGAACAATATCCTAGTCTCAGCTGTGGCTGAAAATAAATGGTTCAGAGGAAAAAATAACAGAGTGTGTAAATCATTTTACTAATTCCAGCCACTTAAAAATTGAGCATGTGGCTCAAGTAACCCATCTAAGCTCGCTCTCTATCAGCTATACAAAGAAGGATACATTCCCCCTGTCTTGGCCATCTGTATGACGGCTCTCTGGACATGCTTCTCTCTCAGTTAGTGGTCTGGCCTCTGGGGATTCATCCATACTGGTCAAAGTCTGGCACAAGCATGACATTTGCAAGTCCTCTGCTTTACATTTGTTTTTATCAGTGACCACGGACAAACACTAGAGTCTCTAATGTCTTCCTTTTCCCTTCCTACCACCCATCTCTGTCTTGTCCAGGTAGAATGCATGACCTTCCAACGCCTACGCTGCTTTGGTCATCACACTTAGGCTCTGAGTAGCAGCATTCTTTAAGCTGTCCACTATCACATTTGCTGCCTACAATTGCCTTTCAGACTATTCATTAAAACCCATAGTGACACAGATCCTTGGGAGACACAAAAGTTATATTTTGGTCACTTTTTACTAGCCTGTGCATGGATTTTGCTTGGTGCAACTGTCATATAACCCAAACTAGAACTTGCTTCTTTGCCTACTGCTCCCAGGAGCCATCAAACCAGTGGGACAGATGGGTCATAGAGGTCTGGCCCATATATGTACCACGTCTTACTTGTCCTGGCCATGAGTATGAGAAACAAGGCAGGTAGAAGAGGCACAAATTATGCCTGACAGACTCCAGAAAAGTTCTGCCCTGTGAAAATTCAAAGTTGAAGAGATTCAGTTGGTTTTCCTTTTGAACTGTCAGGGTCTTATTACTAAGGTGCTGTCAGATGGTTTATGCTAGCTTAGCTGTCGGCTAGAATCAAACACAGGAGAGGCTGCAGCTCACCAGGAGAGAAGTTGAGTTCAATACCAAGTGAGGACGGTATGAGAGGAGATCCATACTGTTGCAGTCTAAATATGTTACTGCTCTCTTTCCTCCTGTCTGTCAGGCTGTGAGGTGCCCATTGCATCCTGCTCAAGCAATAGCTCTTAATGTATTCTCTTCACATGCAGATGGTGTAAACAGGGAGCGGATATGTCCAAGATATCCTAATTTGTGCCTGCTGAGATCTGCAGCACTCATAAGAGGAGGAGCTGCCTTTCACTCAGCAGTGACCTGTCTCTCCCAGGGCAAAGCATATGCCATAAAAGTGCTCCGAGATAGCCACTGCTACAAAACAGATGTATCACCTAAGGGATTCATTCTCATGCATAGAGGTCAGTGATTTTCCTCTCATTTAGACTATAATGCAATAATAATCTGTATCAGTTCATCCTCTTTAAACAGACAAGGAAAATTAGCAGGAACAGCAGTGAACCTGAGGTGGAGTCAGAGTTACGATCCAAGGAAAGCAGTAAGAGCTAGGGAATCTGATTGCCCAAAGCTTTATGGACAGATTTTCAGTTTTGCTTTACCTATATTAATCTGCTGCCTCTCTTCTGCCAATCTTCTGCCTATATCAATCCTATATCAATCCTGCCCCCACTGACATGCAAGATATTTCACTGTTGGCCTCAGAGGTGTCAAATCAGGCCAACTGTATCACTGAGCAGAAGCAGCAGTGTGTCGCATTAAGGATGGGAGTGAGACGTTTGCCTGCCAGAGCTCCAAGGGCTTCACTGAGCAGTTTTGTAAAGTCAAAAGATATGTCTGAGAATTCTGCCTCAGAGTCCTGGCTGAGGGCCTTGCACTGAGACAGTAGTTACCTGTTTCAGAGCCCAGTGAAGGACTTGTGCTGAGACAGTGTAAAAGTTAAAACAGATAGGTTTGATTTATTAAAGCAACAGGTAGGTTTGGAATTGCCTCTGATAAAATCACTGACTGCAAAAGCAATAATTGAGCTCAAATTAATAATACCCAGTGACATCCAGCACAGCTGGAGGTGCAGACCTGAATAATAGTGCTAATAGATAACAGAAATGCTAGAAAAGGTGTACCATATATTGAACATGCCCTGTCTTGGTTGGAGGAAGAGAAATACTGTCTGTCAGCTGTCTCTGTTAGACTTCCAGTCTTCTCCACCCCCACAAGGTATATTCCCACTGTGATTTTTATATTCTAATTCTGTCTGTTCCTGCCTTCTAGGTGATGTTTAGCATGATTTTGGTAGAGAGTCAAGTAACCTAGTCATGTATATTTCGCGTGTACTCTGTTAGGCTTATTACCACATTTAGGGGTATAAACTTTAATACTAATTTTGCTGTTAATTAGGGAAAGGTCTCTGCTCAGACACTCCGGCCTTCAAAGATTTGTGAGTTGTTTGCTCCTGTGGGTTTAGCCAAAATCCTATCTTCACAAGATTCCCTCCTTCAGCCATTTGGCTGCCAGCTTAGCATATCTCCAGCCCTAGAGATAGAATAAGAATGTCATGGTCATAAACATCTCAACCTTCCTCCTGAAGAGCAGTAAATCATCTGTATTCCTGTCTCACAGCAAACTAGGACATTATCCCACACAGTGCAATGCTGATAATGTATTTCTCAAGAACCATTAGAGTAATGTGGTAGAGGACATGGAAGAGACTTTACAATGACTGTGATATTTTTTTAAGAGCCTATGCAGAAGACACTGTGCAAGTACCATTTTCAGATCACATTTGTTATTAAGCCAAACATTAAAGAATGGGTCTCTTAGGGAATAGGAATTTTCAAACTAGCATCTTAATATCTATAAGCCAGTCCCATGATGACTCATCCTGTATTTTTTTCTCAGAGGTGCATGAGATACGTTTAATAACAGAGGCAGAAGAGTGCTTCCCTTTACATGGATTTTTATTGGAGAAGCCAAAGGGAGGCAACCTGCCTGTAAAGGGCATTTCTTTGTGAAGGGCCTCAAACAAATATTCTGTAAGTTCATAGGTATCTTGGATGGAAAAGGTAATGAAAAAGAGGTACAAAGCAATTAAGTGACTTTTTAATGGTAACAGAAACAGAGTCCCAGCCTGCCTTTGGCCTCTTCTAACCTTGGAGTATCCTTTGGGTTTAAAAAACCTCTTGTTTACTTTCAGCTTGGAACCACATTCTTAAAAAGAAAACTAAGTAGTTGAGGTACATACTTTCAACAGCCTCAGTATTGTGCCTACTGACCATGGTCTTGCATTTAAGATGTCCACTAGGAGTAAGGAAAAACATACATATTCTGCCTATAGACTGTATGCTTTTGTCCTGAGATTGCAGTGTTTTGCAAACCTCAGTTAAGCAAGGGCCTCATATCTGGTACAGAATAGTCATATGGTTTTTACAGAAAAACTAATAGAAGCACGGAGAAGTTAAAAAATTATGAAGATTTCAGAGGAAATGACTGTAGGAATGGTAACCTGTCCCAACAGTCTATCAATCTAAGCAGACCTCCTCTTATGACTTCACAAATTATGCCTATGGCACAGGTGGGAGTTAGGCAATAGAATTTTGACCTGTAACTCAGGTACAAAGTAATTCTTTACTGATAATATAAATGGGTCTATGAGTTAAATGGGAAATACAGTCCCACAACAGAAAATTATCTCTGCTGTTAATCCAGGGAAACTTCATTTCATGATTCCTGCATATTTGAACTCTCAATTACTATCCAGCCGTCTGTCCAACCACTAAAGAAATCAAAAGCCAATGTTGCATTTACAACTCAAAACAGATGAGTAGGATAAAAATGTGTGAAATCTCTTACTAGGTCTTATCATCCAGAGTTTTCCTAAACTGTTAGTGAACAACCACAAAATAAATTAGGTGTAATTTTGGTAAATTTAGAGATTACATTAGCATTTCAGAAACATCACTCACAGTGAGAGCTCCAAATTGACAAATATATAAGATACGAAGCCTCCTTCATCTCCCCTGAAAAATTTCAGCCATCTCATTAATCTGTTTGATAAATGAGCTGGAGATTCAAAGATGTAGTAAACTCTTGGCTTTGCTTAGAACAAGACCAAATAAAACAAGGATTTTCTGTCAGCATTTTCTGATGTGGTCTAGGCTCAGTGTCTTCCCAGCCCTGACTTCATTTGCATGTTGGTGCAAGAAAAACTAACATCAGTAATAGAAAGGACTCCATGATACAGGCAGAGTTAGGCTGTATAAACCACTCCAGCAGTCACCCTGATAATATGTCTAGTGAAAGAGAAGGGAAGGTTGAAAACCTTCCCCGGTGCTCCCAGTATCATATTTTTATATCTGGTCTCACGGAAAGCAAGGCATCTCCCACCAATATTTTGGTTAATAGGCATAACCCTGTTTAAGCCGCATATTGCCTGCCAAATGTACTTTCCCAGCTCATCACTAACAAGCAACACCAAGGCACTATGAGACTTGAGGCCTGGTTTCGACTCTGATGTTGATGCTACATGTGAGTATGATGCATTTTAATGGTGTTTCTGTGCTGTGGATTTCCACCCAACATACCACAAGGGTAACCATTGTTGCTACCCACTCTAAAGTAGCATAACAATGAATAGTTTTAGTACTTCTTTAAGCAGACTGATAGGCATTTTAGGGCCATGGCACATGCTACATAGGCTTTAAAGCTGCATATTCTTTTTCAAAAAGCACATATCCTTCTAGCTCTGGAAAAAGAGGAAAAGAAGAACGACTCACACGTAGCAGATGTTGGTAGCATCTCTTAATGCACTACTGAAAGGCCCTTAGAGATTGTAGGGATGCAGACTTCTATAAAGGCTACCTAGAATAGACTTGCATACAAAATGCTGTAGCAAGCCAGATCTTAATCCATTCCCGTTGTCTCACTTTATCAGCTGTAGTCAAAATATTTTGCTTCTTTGACAGACCTTCTTTCTAAAAATATAAAATCACACAGTAAATATGGATTACTGAAGCAGCACAGCACCCATGATGTGTATGGTGACTGTTATCAGCGAGTATTACATGTTAAAGCTATTGCTAAAGAAAATCATCTGAGTGTCTTGGTGTAGCCCAGCAGGATTTGAGACCAATAATACGGCAGATACTGTTTTTCCAGAAAGATATAGAACAGATCTAAAAATAAATATCTAAACTCTTTCTGTAGACAAGAGAGACAGAAGGATTCCTCAGGAAGAAAATATTACCTTAGACACCCTTCTCAGGAGAGCAAGACCTGGGCCCTGGAGAAGTGTTTCTCCCCATGTTGCTGGCCACACAGGAGGTGTCTACAAGGGCCAGAGGTGCCCAAGGGACTGCTGAGGGCATCCTGACTTCTCACTGCACATCTCCAGCAGGGATGAAGAGAGATCTCACTGAGACATTAATGCAAGAGACACTAGTGAGGAGTAAAATCTCAAAGGAGCCCAAATTGCTGGGTTGGGTACCCATAGTGCTGCACATGCTGCTTCACATGGGTGTACGGCTCAGAAGGGAGGTAAGCAAGACCTGCCACTGCCAGTGTATATACCTGCTCTCAGCTCCAATTACCACCACCTCTGCTACTCAAAGTGACACGCAGCAAAAACAAGTTGGCCAAGCTCTCTTTTAAATAAAAGACATTTGTACTGAAGACAAGACGTAAGAACATGACACTGGTTTTGTGACAAAGACTCTCTTTAAACTTATAAAAAGTAATTTATACTATTAATATCAGAACCCCATCCACAAAACATAATAGTCTCCTCCACCTTACCTACTTTGCCTGTAAGGACGGGGAACCATATCTGGTGTGTGTGGGCCATCTCTTTGTGTGGGGATAATGGCTATTGCAATGTATCAGAATTATAAAAAGAAAATGATGTTATTTAGCTACTTTTGTTGTAGCATCCTCCCTCCCAGTCTCTACCTGCAGCTCATTGTTCTGTCTCTGCACGTAACTACTGTGATAGCCTCTGAAAGCAAAACACAGCTGTTGTGAAGTATCCAGTGAGCTTGCAGCCATTAAACAAACAGAATGCCAGCTCTTTCCTTTTGTTTAATGTATCATTACTGGGAACAAGTCATCTCTCTTGCTGCCTTTGTGATTCAGTGCACACGTTAAGCTTTTAAACCTGACCTAGTTTTGGCTGGACAGTTTTGCAGAGAGAGCCTACAGACAGCATCACCACACATGTTATTTTCCCTGCCTAATCAATACATTACAAAAGCTGAAGCATCTCTCCCTTTGCTGAAAATGAGGAAAGGGATCATGAGCTGCAGTATGGTCAGGCTCTATTGCTGCAGCTTACTGGTTGCCAACTACACCATTGCACATGCCAGCCTCTTGCCTTCCCTTATCCATTTTGACATTTCCCTGATGCTCCACATAAATAATGAAGTCCACTCTGACCCTACAACAGCTCCAATGACATCACTCTGAAAACAGGAAAAGCTTTGCTTTCCCTGCAACAAGCAATCAGGGTAGACACACTGCAGCAGTGTTGGGGAGCCTTATGATGTTTTTAAGGTGTTTTGACAAGCTGAATTTGTAACTGAAGTCTTTCATGGCTGGAAGCTCCTGCCTTAAGGGCTCATTTGTTTGTTTTAACCATGCTCAGGATATCCCTCAGTGCTGTGCTGCTGCAAGCAGGGGTGATAAGGTCATGTTGTGCAAGACAGAGTTCACAGTGAATAATAACTACTTTGCGTTCATGATAGCCTTGGCAAAGGGTAATTAATTCCTGAGGCTTGCACTGAAGTGGGTGGGCTTCATCTAGAAACACCAACATCAGAGTGGGTCAAAGTGCATCTTGATTGTGAACCAACACCCCATGGAGGCTGCATTCCCAGCTGTTGTCAGATGCAACTGTCCACTCTCTTCTTCATGCAGGCCTGTGAGACACACAGGGTCAGCCAAGGCACAAGAGTGCACTTCTTAGATGTGCAGGTGGACTCTTATTCAGGGGCAGCACAGCTCACAAGAAAAGGGAGGACACAGCATTTCAGGAATGGAGAATGTACAGATCCAAAAGCATCAGGAAGAAGGAGGGAAGCTGCTGTGTGATCATGAGATTTGAGGCACATCAGACAGAAAGCACTATTTAAAAGGGCTGGAAATCAGACAGAGAGAAGCTGGAGGTATTTGGCTGGGAAAATGTTCAGTTTATCCCTGCAAAAAGCACATTCAGAACAGGAGGACAGAACAACAGTAATAGGAAAGCATTGATCCCACTTCACATCCTTTTAGCTGAAGAGTAAAAGGGGCAGACAGTGAAGTAAGGACTATGTTAGAAATGCCTGAACATAGATCTGAAGCTGGACAGAAAGCAAAACAGAAAGGTGAGACAGCTACTTCATGCTGGAATTTCTGATGCAGGAGAGGAGGTTATACAGTCATGCAAGCCATGGGTCAAGAGAAAAAGGGCTCCCTATCCTTATACCTGTACTTGCTAATTTGAACATCTCTAGAAGCCCTTCTCTGGTAAGTGTTCAATAAAGCTAAAAGTAGCACAATAACAAAAAATAACTGTATATTTATATTTTCAGTATCATTAATACCAGGTACCCAGATGAAGTGTAAATCATACTGGAATTAGAAGGTGATGTGGAAGACAGTTAATCCTGCCACACCCCTGTGGTTGCTTTTGTAGGAAGGAACAGTTTTATCAGTTACAAACACTCAAAAAATCACAAGTCAGTTATCCCCAAATTATTAAACTTTCTTTGCTTCATTGTAATATGTATTTCTTTTAAGAAAAAAATGCATTTCATTTTTAACAATTGGTCACTACACTGGCAACTTTGGAGCTCCTGTCCCAGACCTCCCAGTCATGAAGACCCTTCCTCTTTAAATAATGGAAAAGCTGAGCTGATTTTTAAGAGGCTTTTTTTTTTAATGAAAATACCCAAATTGATTGCATTTTATTATGAAATCCCCAAAGCCAGCAACCAGTACTGACCATGACTCCTGGGGTCAGGCTTTTATTATAACAGAAGGGACTGATTTGCTTACTGTCTCATACCTAAAGTTATTCCCTTGACATAAGGGAAGGGCATGTTGAAAGAGAAAAGAGACAGGCACAGGCTCATTCCCCACTTTGTGGTGTTGTTGCATCCTGAGAGGTGATGGGTTTCAGGGGCATAGTGCCAGGAAGTGCAGGCTGAAATAGCATCACCTCCAGACAACTTCATGACATCACACTCCACTGCACTAACAGGACATTGAGAGAAATTGACATTGCTTGTTGAACCAATGTTCTGATGTCCAGCCTTCAGGACAACATGTCCTGAGGCGTAGTGCACTGTCTGCCATAATGAGACACATTTCAGCTGGGACTTGACTTGCAAGTGAGTGAGGTCTCCAGGACATAGAACAGACCTATGTGAATAACCTCCTGAAAGATGTATCGGACACAAAGTAGTCCAGCAGCTACAAACATCTTCATCACACAGTACAAAGACTGGCATGGAATTACATAGGGTCTGTAGACTTCATTGTCTGCTTATTGCCAACCCATATCTGTGCTAGAGCAGAACAGAGGTATTTATGGGATGCAGTCTATGCTAATATCATCGATAGTGTCCTTGCTTTCCTGCCTGCGCCTGAAGTCTGCAAAGCCTTTTTGCAAAATCTGTTAACATCACCCCCATATCAACACAGTACAGTTTGTTTCTTTGCTTGTTTCATTTCAGGAACTTACAGGCTGCTCTTAAAAACCAGCCATCAAATACTCAAGCGATATAAGAAAAACAAACAAACAAAAATCACAGCCTTGAGGCAGGAAACTTTCCAACTTCCAAGAATGTAATATAAAAAGTAAGGGGTGGGGAAGGAAGCATCTGAAAATTTAATTTTAAAAATGCCCTGGCAGTCTCTTCCCAGCAGCAGCAGTGGGGCTTGGTGATGCATTTGTAGGTGAATCAGGAAGAAAAAAAAGGGAAAAGGAAAAGGAAAAAAGACAAAGGAAAAAGAAAAAAAAAAGACAAAAGAAAAAAAGAAAAAAGAAAAGTGAAAAAAGAAAAAAGAAAAAAGAAAAAAGAAAAAAGAAAAAAGAAAAAAGAAAAAAAGAAAGAAAAAAGAGAAAGGAAAATGAAAAGGAAAAAAAGAAAAAAAAGAAAAAAAAAAAGAAACAAGAAAGAAAGAAAAAGAAAGTTACAATACTCAACAACAGGGGAAAACCACCCACATTATTGCAGAAACAAAACTAGGCTGACCTCCCTACATTGCTAAATCTAAGATTAAATTTCATGAACATGGCCAAGGTCTCCTTTGTTTACTTTCATTCCCAGCTCCTCCCAAATGATCTCAAGCATATCCAAAGAAGTATAGGTGTTTCAGATGTGGGAAGTACTTTAAGATCCTCTCTCCATAGCTATATTAACAATTTTCAAATACTGTTAGGCAGCACCTGTTGCCCATGCCACTTTTGGATAACTATCTGTCAGGATATTTGTAGGCTGTTATACAGACAAGAAGCCAAAAGAAAAACAAACAGTTCACCTACCGTTATAATATAATACAGGAAAGGCAGGGGGAAAAAAATCATCAGAAATATGCAGATAAAGGAGTATTTTCCTCCTGCCACATTTCAATCCTGCTAAATAACCCAAGAACCCACAGATTAAAATTAACATAAAATGAAGATGCAGGAATGCAAAATTTAGATGTTTTTTACTGCATCCTTCTGTCACAGAGTGTTCCAGACAAAAAAAAACTCTCAGATGCTCCTCATCTTGACTCTGCTACAGATGCTGCCACTGCAGCTACGTGAGGTGTAAAGACCACACAGGACAGGGTAAGGCTCACAGCAAAGAGCTCCTTCCACAAAACTGAAGAATAATCAATGACCTGTCTTACCTCAGTATGATAAGCACTCACCCATATAACAGCACTACCTAAAGCACAAGCACCATCCTCTGAAGTTAGTCTGGACTAATCAGGAAGCAAAAAAAAGAAAAAGGGAAAAGGAAAAAAAGAAAAAGGGAAAAGGAAAAATTAAAATTAAAAAAAAAGAAAGGAAAAAAAAAAGATAGAAATAAAAAAGAGAAAGGAAAAGAAAAATCAATTAAAAAATAAATAAATAAGAAGATCCTCTGTGAGTTTCCCCACGAACAGCCTCTTCCCCGCCGCTACCGAGCCGGTGGGTCTTGCCGCAACACACTGGCACCTAGCGGCGACACCCGCGGTGTTCAGCGGGTGACATCTGTTAGACATTATGACTCCCAGTGGATGAAAAAAAGAACTAAACTGTGCCAGAAACTGTGGCCATAAAAATATGCAGAGTTACACCACTAACCTAGCCACACAGCTTCTGTGTCAGGCAACAGGGTCTGCAAATCCTCCACAGGATCTCTTCAGAAACAGGGAAATGATGATATGGCCCAAAGCTGGCATAGCCCTCACCCTTTCAGATAGATAGGATTTTACTGGGAAAAAATACAGTAGATGCTCCATCACAGGATGTGTTCAAGACCAGGTTGGGTGGGATCTTGCACATGTCTGTGCCCATGGCAGGGGGGTTGGAACTACTTGATCTTCAATGTCCCTTCCAACCCAAACCATTGTACCATTCTATGATAAAAGAGGGTTTGAGAACAAGTTTCACTCCCAGGTTTCCACAGTCCCTGGAACCATTACTCAGCATCACAAATAGATGTAAGTAAGCACAACCCCAGAAATACCCTCAGGTACCACTAGGTTAAACCAGGCAATCCATGACCTGTTCAAACCAAAACAATGCTGGCCAAGAATTTCCATTATTCTTCATTAAACCACTGAGAACCCCACCAGCTTCCACTGGAAACGACCACCTGGCATTTGGCAGACACCCTTCAGTTCTCACATGGTGTCATGGCCCAAAACACAGTACTTCCACAGACTGAGCAAACGGCTGTGATCCTGTCAGCTCCAATAGCTATATAGGGCTTTGCAACAGACCCTACAGAGCATCTTTAAAGGCAGTGTGATAACTTTCACAAAGATGAGGACCAAAACTTGGAGAGCAGAATAAGCAGCCACTATGAAACATGTAGGCAGCTTTCTATTCAATTGTCCAGTATGGTAGACACACTCACATGAGGTGCTTTCATCATATGTGTAATTTAAAAATACAGGTATGAAGTTGAAGATCAATCCCACTTTACTTTAAAGAATAGGTTCATAAATGAATCATAAGGTTTTTTAAATGATTTAAAGCTGTTATAACCATTTTACAGATGGCTAATACATTTTATAAATCCATCAACAGAGGATTTAATAGATAGGCAATCAATCAGCATGGATGAAAACTAATTAACCTATATTAAAACATCTCTCAGTGCCCTATTAACCTTTAATTCTTCGGTCATGAACATACCCTTAGCACAACCTCAAGTACAAGTAACTAAAGCCATCTGACCTACCTAGCCATTAATCTCTGGCTCTTGACCTGAGTGAAGGAGTGTAGCTAACCTCTGAAGGACAACAGGCTCCTGCCCTTCTGCAGCAGGAAACACATCTCCCATCTCATTACCTGGATTTTCACTAGTAAATTTTTCCGACAGGGCTCTCTATCATGCATATGTAACTCTGGGACATTGATAGTCCTCCTTTGCTCTTTATTATTGTTTGTCTCTACCAAAGGCCATCTGGGAGGCATGAGAGCACCCTGCTGCTCATCATAGAATCATAGAGTGGTAGGGGTTGGAAAGGACCTCTGAAGATTGAGTCCAACCCCCCTGACAGAGCAGGATCACCCAGGGCAGGCCACACAGGAACAGATCTAGCAGGGTCTTGAAAGTCTCCAGAGAAGGAGACTCCACAACCTCTTTGGGCAGCCTTTTCCAGGCTCTGTCACTCTCACAGTGAAAAGGTTTTTCCTCATGTTGAGGTGGAACTTCCTGGATTTCACCTTGCGACCACCACATCTGGTCCTATCACAGGGCACCACTGAAAAGAGCCTGGCCCCTTCTACTTGACCCCCATCCTGCAGATATTTGTAAACATTCATAAGATCCCCTCTCAGGCTTCTCTACTCCAGGCTAAACAGCCCTGGGGCTCTCAGCCTTACGATACATCATAAATCAAGACCATAAAAATATATATGATATTGTATAAGAAGACATGGCATTTTTATAATAGCAGTTAAGAACCCATCCAGTCCATTACCACTTCTGTTATGTGTTGCACGGAAGCACTAAGCTAGCTGAAGGTTATCTTTGATAAGAGACAATGAGGAAACGCACTTCCCAGCATTCTTGCTAGACAGCTCTCTACTCCATTTCCTACACACAGTAAGAAAAGCAATTTATACTTATAAACTAAAATATGTATCAGAGGAAAAGATAACACTCAGCACCCACTGACTCAGGACCATGTCCTTTTAGAAAATAATTCATCCTCTGCTCCAAGTCCTACACTGAACAATGGCTAATTGTGTATAGTTAGTGCACTACTATTTCATCAATCAAGGGAAGATATCGGTGCCAATTTTTTTAGAAGAAAAGCAAATGTAATCAAACCCTCAGGCTTGTTTAGATCCACATGAAATGTCTGCACTAAGTGCAGCCACTGTAACACTCAGCTGGTTAAGGTTGCTCTAGGCCCACCTGCTGAAGTGTCACAGACTCTGTGAAGGAACACCTTTCCTAATCAGTTTTCCAGTTTGCAAACATTTGAAAAGACACACATGCAATTTTAAACACACACACACGGAAAAAAAAAAGTTCCAATCCTTCACTTGCATGAGCTTTCAGAGGCCCCATGGCCACTGGATACTCCTGTCCCATAGAAAAAGTTCACATGCTATTAGCTGCAATCTGGCTGTACAAAATTTAATTTTTCTCAAAATAGTAACCTTTGCTTCATAGCAGTGCTAGGGCAGAACACCACAATACCAAACTGTACTTCTCCCAGTAAGAGAAGCATACTCCCTTATGTATTCTACATGGCATTGTGGGATATAAACCTACTGGCATTTGTATATTCAAATGGAAACAGTAGACCGGCCATTCTCCACTGCAGAACCATATTTGTCTAAGGACTTACCATTGGATAGATGTCAGTGAAAAAAACACATTCGACATCGTTCATCTTTTCTGATGATCTGTACACACAGGACGAAAACACCTTACCTACAAGGACAGGCTGAGAGGGTTGGGGTAGTTCAGCCTGGAGAAGTCTCCAGGGAGACCTTATAACAGCCTTCCAGTATCTGAAATGGCCTACAAGAAAGCCAGGGAAGGACATTTTATGAGGGCTTGTAGTGATAGGATGTGGGGCAATGGCTTCAAACTGGAAGAGGGGAGATTTAGATTAGAAATTAGGAAGAAGTTTTTCACTCTGAGGGTGGTGAGACACTGGAAGAGGTTGCCTAGGGAGGTTATAGATCCTCTAACTCTGGATGTGTTGAAAACCAGATTAGATGGGGCATTGAGCAACCTGGTCTAGTGGGAGGTGTCCCTGCTCATGGCAGGGGGGATTGGATGATCTTTAAGGTCCCTTTCAACACAAATCATTCTATGATTGTAAACTGACAAACTTGGAGGACAAATATGCAGTGTGAGAAAGAGCAGAACACAGACAAAAGGATGTTTCTTCCCAGTGTGGAAGCAGAGGACAAGACAGAGCAGCCTCTTCAGTGGAAGAGGAAGTCAGCAGTTTTAGGAGTGATTTCTCTTTTTTGTATGCTGTGGTCTTACATGTTTTGTGGTTTTGAGTCATCCTTTGAGAATTTTTCAGGACATGTGGCGTGTGGCTCTACCTCTGCAGGTCCAGGCACTGATACGATCTGGTGAAAGGGTGATGGTAAGAGCTCTTGCTCTTACTGAATCAGTACAATTATTTCAAGGGCACACATTTGGGCCTTAAATTTTAAAAGCTAGAGGACATTTCATGGTATATACCTCCTACTGTGTACAACAATTTCCTCTTCCATAATTGCTTTAAAAATCATTTAACTCCCACTTAATTCAGAAAGATTTCACCAAGCTAACAAATAGCACTTACATGATGTTCCTCAAGTTAGTTTTCAGGGAAGGGTGTATAACCCAAAAAGCTAGCTTTTCAGCTGGTTCCAGCTGTCATGGTTGTTCTACTTTGAGGGGAACTACACCTCTTTGACCATAGTTAGATTCACCTCAGAATCCATACTGTCAGCACCACCAGGTTAGAAGTACATACAATGAAGAACAAAATTAGACAGCCCTTCCAATTCCATGCAGTGACCCATTCAGCCCTTGAGTTTGCAGTTGGGCACTTTTTGAAGCAAGTAGCTAACAATAATGTGAATTAGTATAAGTTGCTGGAGGTAGCAGAAGCATAGCTGAATATAGAGAAAAAACCCTTTTCCTAGTGAAAGACAGCAGAGTTTATAAGAAAAACTTTGGCACTTTGGGGCCTTTCTGATGTAGTGGACAGGGATCATCTTGAATATTTGGTGCTTTTTATTTTTGCTTTCACAAAAAGAACTAAAGGCGGCTATCAAGAGTAGCAAGCATGGATTTACCAAAGGGAAGTCACGTTTGACTAATCTGATAGCCTTCTATCATGGTGTGACTGAATGGGTAGATGCAGGGAGAACAGTGGATGTTGTCTACCTTGACTTTAGCAAGACTTCTGAAACTCTTTCCCATAACATCCTCATCAGTAAGCTCAGGAAGCATGGGTTAGAAGAGTGGACAGGGAGATGGGTTAAGAACTGGCTGAACAATAGAGCTCAGAAGGTTGTGATCAGCAGTATAGAGCCCACTTGGAAACCTGTAAGTAGTGGTGTTCCCCAGGGGTCAATTCTGGATCCAGTCTTATTCAACATCTTCATCAATGACCTGGATGAAGGGTCAGAGTGTACCCTCAGCAAGTTTGCTGATGATACTAAACTGGGAGGAGTGGCTGATACTCCAGAAGGCTGTGCTGCCATCCAGTGAGATCTGGACAGACTGGAAACGTTGCCTTTGACATTAGGTCAAAGGCAAACCTAATGAAGTTCAGCAAGAACAACTGTAGAGTCCTGCCCCTGAGGAGGAACAACACCAGGTACCAGTACAGGTTAGGGGTTGACCTGCTGGAAAACAGCTCCATGGAGAAGGACCTTGGCATCCTGGTGGACAATAAGTTATCCATGGGACAGCAATGTGCCCTTGTGGCCAGGAAAGCCAATGGTATCCTGGGGCGCATAAAGAAGAGTGTGACCAGCAGGTCAGGGGAGGTTCTCCTCCCCCTCTACTCTGCCCTAGTGAGACCACATTTGGGGAGTATTGTGTTTAGTTCTGTACTTCCCAGTTCAAGAGGGACAAGGAAATACTAGAGACAGTCCAATGGAGAGCTACAAAGATGATGGACTGGAATATCTTAGGAGGAAAGGCTGAGAGATCTGGGGCTGTTTAGTCTGTAGAAGACTGATTAGGGGATCTTACTAGTGTTTACAAATATCTGAAGGGTGGGTGTCAGGTAGAAGGGGCCAGTCTCTTTTCAGTTGTGCCCTGTGATAGGAGAATAAGCAATGGTCACAAACTGAAACACAGGAAGTTCCAGCTCACCGTGAGGAAAAAATTCTTTACAGAGTGACAAAGCACTGGAACAGGCTGCCCAGAGAAATTGTGGAGTTTCCTTCACTGGAGACTTAGAAAACCTGCCTGGACACATCCCTGTGTGGCCTGTCCTAGGTGATCCTGCTCTGGCAGGGGGGTTGGACGCGATGATCTCCAGAGGTCCCTTCTAATCTCTACCATTCTATGATTCTAAATTAGCCATGCATGAAAGCTTCCAAAACCAAGGCATTTGCATCCACTGATTCTGAAAACCAGAGCCATGATTTTGTGCCCTACTCCAACAAGTTCCTTTAATTCCTCTGTGTGAAGAGTCTCTCACACAAATTCCCTGTTGCATTCAGGCTGTATATGCATCCTTTCTAATCATTCCTTTATTGAACTTCTATTTTGAGCAGGTTCCTTAGCACTAATGTAGGCATATAATGCTGTTACTGCCATATCTTCATTTATTCCTTTTTTTTTTTCTTTTTTTACACATAAACACTAATTGAGTCATGATAGCTTTGCATATGTGACTTAACATGCTGTCTCCTGCTTGCTCAGGTACCACAATTTTAAAAAAAAATAGTGGTACTGGCAATTATCTGAGGCCTAGCAATATAACTTGCCTCTCAGCCCATGATGAGTAAAAGCTCAGCTGAAAAGTAAGATGTATAAACACATATCAAGTGAACTAGAACCAAGGACCAAACAGGCATGCAATTAAACCCAAGCAGAAAATAAACTAACTTCAGATACCAAGTTGAAGAAATTGGCAAAACACAGAGGAGCTTTAATTTTTTCAATAAATAAATAAAAGAGAATTATTGGTAGTTAGATGGGCAAGCACACAACGCATGTACAAACATTTCAATTGCACATGTCATTTAGCACCAGACTACAGAGAAATATTGTTTACCTAGAACATTTTTGAAAACTTGTAATCAGGCATTCGTAAGACACCTTAGCATTGCCTGGAAGGAAAGAAACCAAGAGAAATCAAGAAATACAAGGTACAGAGCTCTGGTTCAGTCTGAAGCAAGCCAAGCTGAAAAAGGTCCTTCTTCTCTATCCCCTCTCAGTGGTGTGAAACCTTTGTAGTGAGAGGGAAGCATCAGGTTGCACAGCAGTTGCTCCTTATGGAGCAGAAGAGAGAAAAAGCATAGATGCACAGAACAGAAAAAAACTAGTAGGGGAACACACACAAGAGGTGAGGAAAAACTCTTCCAGCTTTCTTACCGGGGAAACCAAAACCCCAGGTAATGCAGATACTGAACGTTATAACTCACCATGACCTGGAGAACAGGCATGGTATAAGCTCAGTATTTTTTTCCCTCACTCTTCATTTTCTGTGCTATTCCCCTGAAACTATCTATCTCCCTCCTTTCCCCTTACTCTTATGTTATTCATGGGACAGTTAGAAAGCCTTCTTGCAGACAATTTAATACCTCTGAATATCCATCAGTTATAGTCACAGTTGGGGAGTCCAGTGGATTAAGAGGCTATCTCATATTTCAAGGATTAATAAATTCCATTCCTGTTAACATTACATTTCTATTAAAATTCATCGTCATAAATTTCATTTATGGATTAATTCCTTCCAATTTTCTAAAGCATTACATGGCCAGTGACTTATGTAGGTCATCCTAAATGAGTGTCAGTAAAACCTTTATAATGCAACACCTTGTGTTCTGTACATCTTGATCATGACCCTCCCACAATTTATAATTGGGATTCACGAGGTAGGAGGAAGAAAAGGGACAATTGTCATGGTTTATATTCAGAGAATGGTGAAAAATTAAGGTGATCCAGATGACAAAAATAACTCTTGTATAGAAGGAATGGCTATGCCTATGAACTAAGAGAACTCTGCTTCCCTTAGCCACAGAGAATACTAAATAGACAGAAAGACTCAAGAGCCTGTATGTTACATTGTCTTTTCTGGTTTTTTTCTGGAAAACTGATCAGCACACCAGAAGGTGATCATGTTCTACAGCAAATGGAAGAAGAAACTAAGAATATTGAAAGTCATCTAAGGCTGCTCACAGTGTAAGAACACCTGAAATGAAACTGCTGAAAGTTTACAAAGATGTGTTTGAAATTCTTCCTAATATCCAACCTAAACTTCCCTTGGTGCAATTTGAGGCCATTTCCTCTTGTTCTATCACTTGTTACTTGGCTAAACAGACCAACACCCACCTCCCTACAACCTCCTTTCAGGTACTTCTGTCTCAAAGGGGGAAAAGGGTCCTCACACAGGAGCTGGAGGGACTTGTTAAAAGGGCTTTAAACTAGGCTTGAACAGGGAAAGGGATAAAACCAGGTTCACTAGAAATGAGCCTAAGGATGGTCTTCTGTCCGCAGCCCCACTCGAGATGGGAAATGGTAACAAATGCAACCACAGAAACGTAGGGCTCACTAATAGGTTGCTAACCATGGAAGTGATTGGGAATGGTCAGATACCAAAAGTGAAAACTAATTGCTTGAATCCCTCTCTGAAATGCTTATACACCAATGCATGGAGCATGGGGAATAAGCAGGAGGAGTTAGGTTGCATGGCTATGATATAATCGCAATCATTGAGACATGGTGGGACGGCTCCCATGACTGGAATGTTGTCATGGATGGTTATTTAGGAAAGACAGAGCAACAAGGCGAGGCAGTGGTGTTGCTCTTTATGTATGAGAGCAACTGGAATATATTGAGTTCTATCCAGGAGGTAGGACATGTTGAAAGCTTGTGGGTAAGAATTAAGGGACATACAGTTGGGGGTTAACTGTTGTGGGTGTCTACTATAAACTACCAACCCAAGAAGAAAATGTCAATGAGACCTTCTACAGTCAACTGGAAGTAGACTCTAGATCACATTACTTAGTACTTATTGGTGACTTCAATCACCCTATTTGTTGGAAAGCCCCCACAGATAAGCATATTCAGTCCAAAAGGCTCTTGCAGTGCATCAATAATAACTTTCTAATGCAGATAGTGGCGGAACCAACAAGGAGAGGTGCACTGCTGGACCTTGTATTAACGAATAAAGAAGGTCTGTTTGGAGACATTAAGGTTGGGAACAGTCTTGGCAACAGTGACCATGACATGGTGGAGTTTAGTATTTTACAAGGAAGAAGCAGGGCAATAAGGAGGATTACAACCCTGGACTTCCGAAGGACTGACTTTACACTCTTCAAAGATCTACCTGCAGGAATCCCATGGGCTAAGACTCTGGAAGGAAAGGGAGTCCAAGAAAGCTGGCCAATTTTTAAATACCACTTACTTCAAGACCAAGATATGTTAATTCCTTTGAGTAAAAAACTGGGGGGAGGTGGTAAAAGACCTGCATGGATGAGCAAGGATCTTCCAAAGAAAGTCTCGTGGAAGACAGAAATTTACAGTTCGTGGAGGAAGGGACTTGTCACTTGAGAGAACTATAGGGATGTTGTCAGGGTTTATGGGAAGGCAACAAGAAAGGCCAAAGACTTCTTAGAACTTAAACTGGCAAAGGAAGTAAAAGAAAACAAGAAGAGCTGCTTCAAATATATCAGTAGTAAAAGGAGGAATAGGGGAAATGTGGGCCCACTGCTGAATGAGGTGGGAGCCCTGATAACAGAGGATGCAGAGAAGGCAGAGTTACTGAATACCTTCTTTGCTCCAGTCTTTAATCCTAAGACCAGCCCCTGTGAACTCCAGACCATGGATGTAGGAGAGAAAACCTGGAGGACGGAAGAATGTTGAGAGAACTGGCTGATGTTGTAGTTCTACAACTCTCTATCATTTTCAAAAGATCATGGCAAATGGGAGAGGTG
>JAAGNO010025836.1:38098-52189 GCA_033439905.1 Ceryle rudis
TTTCCCTTTGTACTGCTGTATTACATTTGTTTTGTATTTCTGACTTGAGTCTCTTGCTGGTTTTGTTCTCAAACCACCACACCGGGTCCTCCTTTTTAACCTTTTTGAAGACTGAAGTGACATTTGCTTTCCTCTAGTCCTCAAGCACCTCTCCTGTTCCCCACAATGTACCAAAGATGATGGAGAGTGGCCTAGCAATGACCTCCACCAGCTCCCTCAGCTCCTGCAGGCACATCCCGTCAGGACCCATGGATTTATGTATGTCCATATTGCTTAACTGGTCCCTAACCCAGTCATCATCAACTGAGGCAAACTCCTCCTTTATCCTGACTTCCTCCGGGGCCTCAGAGGTCTGGGGCTCTTGAGGACAGCCTCCAGAAGCATAGACAGAGACAAAGAAGGCATTCAGTAACTCTGCCTTCTTTGTATTCTCTGTCACCAGGGCACCCACTTCATCAGCGGGCCTACATTGCCTCTAGTGTTAGTTTTAACCGAAATGTATTTGAAGAAGCCCTTTCATTTGTCCTTGACCTCTCTTTAAAGGTTTAACTCCAAGGAGGACTTAGCTTTCCTGGTTGCCTCCCAGGATCCTCTGACAACAGTCTTCTATTCCTCCCAAGTGACCAGCCCCTCCTTCTATGATCCGTAGACTCCCTTCTTGAGTTTGCTCAGCAGTTCCCTGCATAACCATTCAGGTCTCCTGGCTTTCTGTCTTGATTTCCTACCTCTTTGGTTGCTCTGATCTTGAGCTTGGAAAAGTGATACTTGAATGTTAACCAACTATCTTGAGCCCCTTTATCTTCTAGTACCCTGTCCCATGGGATTTCCCTTAGCAATTGCTTGAAAAGGACAAACTTGGCCCTGCTGAAGTCCAGGGTTGTGATTCTGCTTGGTATTCTGTTCCTGCCACTCAGGGTCCTGAACTCCACCCTCTCATGGTTGCTGCAGACAAGTCTGCCCTCAACCTTCACTGCTTCAACAAGACCCTCCTTGTTAGTGAATATAAGATCCAGCAGCGTCCCTCTCTTAGTTGGCTCATACACCATTTGCATCAAGAAGTTATCATAAATGCACTTGAGGAACCTCCTGGACTGTGACTGGCTGGCTGAGGAGGCCTTCCAGCAAATATCTAGGTAGTTAAAATCGCCCATGAGGACCAGGGCCTGTAATTGTGAGGCTGCTGTTAGCTGCCTGTAGAAGGCCTCGTCAGCTTCCTCGGCTTGATCAGGTGGCCTGAAATAGACACCCACAACAGTATCACCCATGCCAGCCTACCTCTTAATTCGCACCCACAAGCTCTCAACTCACTCCTCATCGACCCCTGGACAGAAATCTACATTCTAGTTGTTCTCTCACATAAAGAGCAACTCCACCACCTCACCTTGCTGGCCTGTCTTTCCTAAAAAGGACATAGCCATCCATGACCTCATTCCAGTCATGTGAGCTATCCCACCATGTATCTGTAATTACCACCAGATAATAACCCTCTGACAGCACAGATTTCTAACTCCTCTTGTTCATTCTCCATACTGCAAGCATTGGTGTACAGGCATTTCAGGGAGTAAGGTGAGCCTGCTGATTTCACCCTAGGGGGGCAGGAGGCCTTCGGGTCTTTGTGAATACTAGAACACTGTCTCGCTGATGCAAACCCAGCTACAAACCCATCCCCCTTCAAATCTAGTTTAAAGCCTTATGAATGACTCATGATAATTCTTGTCCTAGAACCCTTTTCCCCCTTTGAGACAAGTCTTTACCATGTATTGCCATCAGGTCTGGTGTCTTATAAAACCAGCCATGATCAAAGAACCCAAAGCCCTGCTTGTAGCACCAGTCTGGGAGCCAGGCATTTATGAACTGGATCCTTCTATTCCGTCCCATGTCATCACCTGCAAATGGAAGGAGGGATGAGAAAATAACTTGTGTCCCAGACTCTTTCACCAACTGTCGCAAGGCCTTGAAGTCTCTCTTCATTCCCCTCAGTTTTTAATTTTAATTTAAATGAATTAGCACTACTAAGGTAATGGAAGAGATGATTAGTCTTAAACTTTGTAGTTAAATTCTTCATATAGTGTCTTCTGGTGTCTAGTAGGCTGAGCTGGAGGTTTCCTTCTGAAGTTTGTTGGGTACAGTAATGCATATGTGAGGAAGTGTGTGAGTTACACAAGAGAGACCACATTTCTTTGAACTCCACTAAAGTAACTCTTTATTGTTCCATGTCATCACCCAAATATTCCCTTCCTCACACACAGTTCTGCATACCAGGCAGTGTATTGATGAATATTTAATGCACAACTTTCTTGATATTATTAATGCTGAACTACTATAATCATTCACTGACTAGACAAGGTTCCATGAATTTGGGGCTTGACAGTAATTATTACACATTCACACATGAGCTGTGCATATGCACACCAGTTCTTCTCTACATCAGTAGAGATACTCAGCTAGCAAAAGTGGGCACCTGAATGAATTTCCTATTTGTTCCGCAAAACTCTATAGCATTATTAATAATTATGTTCACATGCACATGCAAACACAGGTACAACAACCCCTGAAATGTTGTCACTGCTTTTAGAAATTGCAGGAGCAGGAAGAAGTAACAAAACATACCAGAAAGGCATATAAAACATACCTGGTTTAAGACGAGGAAATGAACAGAAGTGCCATTGCCAACTAGTTGTACTGGAGGTGTAGAAGTAAACCCAACATTATTTCACTAAATGGAATTGTCCAGCTGGGAAAAGAAACAACTTCTCATTCTTTCTTTCCCCACAAATTCAGTAGCACAAATTACCAAGACTATTGCTGAAAAGCTGCAGTCTGGCGGCTCCTGGGAACAGGGTTTGACATTACAGATCATTTTCAGACAGATTACCTGCTAAAATACGCTTTTGTATTGGTTTTTGGGTTTGGTTGTTTTTAATCACACACTTTCATAAATAAGCTGGGTCCTGACAGACTGAAATTCTGTGTATTAGAAATTGTATTGATAAATATATGCTATTTAAGCAACTAAACTGCTTGGTATTAATGTAGTAGAATTATTGAATAAAAGCACTTGGACCAAATCAATAGAAGGATGTCTAAAGGACAAAATTAAAATAGATCATTCTGATGTAATGTGACAATTTATTCTGCCTCTCTGCCAGGAAAAATTGTACCGACTTGTATTCTTGTACAATCACATATCAGTAAGCATCTATTAGTAAGTCTGGGCATCTAATTCTTCTTTCACATTTTTCAGTCAGCTGCTAGAGAGGTGCTATCAAAGCATGTGGCATCTGCATCAGAGAACCTACTTCTGCTTTTCCTTGCACTGATGTAAATCTTCAGTAATAGAGTTAACTCCATATAAATACTCTTATGCAGATAGGCGAAAGACAAGCCTAATCAATATAACTTCAATACTTTATCCTTTTTTTCCTGATTACAGTCCTACATGGAAAATGACCTCTTACCCCTGGAGAACATCTGCAGTTTCTTCTTCCATTCTCCCCATTTCTAGGTTCTATCCCTAAATTGCCCAGTCTAAAGCTAAAGGTCCCTAGCAATACTGACAAACATTTTGGGCAGAAAGCTAGGCAAGCCTCAAAACTCTTGTCTGTACAAGAAATAGAAACAGGACAGAAATCTTATTAATTTAATTACATGGGTAATTTTAACGAGGGAATTAGATGCATATTTCCAAAAAATGTACAGTGTCAAGTATGATGTTCAGATCATGTTTGTTAACCTTCTATCCTTCATATCCTAACAATCTCAATACAGGGTCTCCTAAAGACACCATTAGTGGACAGCATAAGCATCTGCCAGCAACAATTCTGCTTTGTGTAGTTCATTCTTCCTTTTGCCTCGGGAGAGCTGTGTGTGCATTTCCTGGACAGGGGCAGTGAAGGAAAATAATGCAGCACTTTCCAAGCATTGACATCCTCACCAAAACACAGAGAAGTGATTTTCCAGGCTCCTGTATGTAATGCATTGCTGCACAGGATAAAAACATTGCAGCATATAACTATCACTGTTTCCTCCCAGACACCTGTAAGGATTCTGAAACAAATCATACATTTTTTAGTGACCAAAAGATGGCAGTGTTTCAGAGCGTTACATTTATCTATCTATGGCTTTGGCTGGTGTTACATGTTGTCCTCATAACAGTAAAGAATTAGTTGAATTTTGATTCTGTAATTCAAGTATAGGAAAGCAAACAAAATGGTTCTATGCCATTTCATCACAAGGTGACCCACAATAACATAGTAACCAACTGTAAAAGCTATTAATGTGTCCTGAATATTCTCCAAGACTAGCAAGCCAAGACAACATCCAGAGTTATATATATGCTTGTAGGATAGGTACATGCCTGCTTGTGTGTGTTGGTAAAGAACTAGTTTCAGATGAAAGGCTATATTTTAAAAGTTTTTCTTCAACAAGTCCAGGAAAGGAGCTCTGATGAGCTAAACTTCACTTCAGAAAGGCTGTAAGATCTCACCCTGCTGCATGGTAATCAAACGAAGGGAAGGAAAATCATGCATGTATTTGTGAAAATGATGCAAATTGCTTTCAGTTGTGCAAATCACTTGAGAATCTGGCAGCTGCACCTTTTTAAGTCTATATCAGCATCACTATAACATGGAGATGAGACATCATTATGAAAGTGCACCGCCATTCTCCACCCCTTAATAAGGAAAAATTCATGTTTCCACCTTCAGCAGCTGCAGTCCTACCACTTTTATGGAGAAGTCTGCAGCCCTCAAATGACTGCAGAAATTTTCAAGTTGATTAAGCCTATTTTTATTGTCTTGTCATGGAGAGATTTCAAAGTTTGGGGAACTTAGTGTGTTTCAGCATGCTGTGCTACCCCCATTCTCCTACAGACATAGCAACACATCAGACAGGTCTTGAATAATGCAGGCCTACACAAAAGGCCTACAGAAGTCATGCAGAGGCATTTCTCATCTCCCTGTGCAATTGCATAATTCTTTTTCCAGTTTCAGAAGGAAGTAGAGCATCTGCTTTCTGTCTGTACTCATTTCACAGTTTCCCGTTCCACATCAGTTTTCACTGATAAATCATTCAGATTTTCTTTGCATTTATATGGGTGTATACTGTAGACATCTTTTCTGGGGCCATTCTTGATGCAGAGCTAAGCCTTCTCTGCAGTCCTTCTTGAATCTCCCAACACAGCCATGTACTAGCCTTTTAGTTTTCAGTCCTTTCTCCTGTATTTTCTGCACTCACACTATTCCATTTAATTTCTGCAGATTGTATCTTGTCTTCATTGACTTACTTCATTCTGTAGCCACCAGCTCATGCAAGGGCAGTACACAATATTCCTCTCAAATGGGCTAATTGCTGTATTTCCTGAAATGCCTTCATCTCCCACATCCCATACAGTTTCCACAAGCACTAGTTGCTAGATGGAATCTTCCTTGGAGGTGACCTTCCCAATTCACTTTTTTTTTTTTTTTTTTTTTTTTCTTTCTGTTAATTTTACAGGATAAATATGTTCTGGGAATGAACTGGTGTTTTGTGGAGGAAAAAGCACTTTTCTGTAAGACTCAAGGTCATCTGTTACTGCCATAGAAAGATTTAACAGTAAGGAGGTGGGAAACTGGAGAAGGAGTAGAAAGATTTCATAGCTAAAGAAACTAGAAGTCAGCCTGAAGAACAGTATCCAAACTCTACCTCTGCTTCTAGATTTCCTTTTGATGTTAGTGGCTTTACAGGTCTCAGTCTGCAGTCAGAAAAAGAGGGATGATATTATCCTCTCTAGTTAAAAGGTGTTGTGAACATTTTAACATTTGAAAGCTATAAGGTTATTCCAGCATAAGCACCTTAGAAAAGCCCAAAATGAAATTAACAAATCCTTGTTTATGGGAAAGTATAAAAGCCCATATCAAGGAAGAATAGAAAAATATTTTAAAATATACTTGGTGAATGAGAATCAAGTATCCTGCCTGCTGGGTGAGACAGGAGACCTGTGAAAACATGAAAAAGTAGTAAATAAAAGTCATCTTTCATGGAAAGGAACCAAATTAAGGCTTCAGCTGAGCAAGAATTCTAGCACTTTGTTTCTGGGTACTTGGCTTTGCATCTTTAATACTATTGTTCTAAAATAATCTCATACCATTTAGCTACTCGCTCATCTATCAGAGATTATGGATGCTTTTATCCCAGGGATGTTCTTGTGCTCACAGAAAATGAGTCTCCAGTGACTTCAGTGAAGAATACAGGCTGTTGGCAAAATAAAAATAAATAACAATGAAATTATTTGATTATTTTTTTTTTTTCTTTCTGGAAGGAAGCTACAGCCAGGGGAGGCTCTTGGAGATTAAAGAGTGGCTAGAGCAAGCAGCCAAAACATTGAACAAATTTAGCTGGGGTTAAAATTCTGCTGGAGGAAAAGAAAGTTATAAAAAGAGTTATCACCTGCTTTAAAGTGGGTCATGTTCTTGGGATGACTTGTGCTGTGCTCATTAGTTCTGCAGTATACAATGTTGCAAGAGAGCTTTCTCTTCGATTCAATTGCCTTGTTCTTACAGAGGAACAGAGGTCTGGGTTTACTCACTCCCTCCCTTGACTGAAAATGGCAAATCACCCTTGAAAGCCTGAGAACAGGTAGATAAATACATGACGCTGCCTTTTTGCAGGTGCCTAAGAGGTGACATCTCTGCAAAAAGATTAGGTGAACTGGAAGGGCTCCCTTCTAACGCTTCTTGTGAACTCTATCCAGAGAAAGGTTGAAAGAAGCTATAGATGGCCTCTCAGGCTTGTCTTTGCTGGATCTTAGTACCCTAAAAGAAACATTTTCATTTCATTTGACCAGCTTGAAAGAGCATTGGGAAAGGAAAAGCCCTAAAAGCACAGGCACTGGGAATGCATGCAGTCCCAGCAGACGCATCTTCTTTTCAGAACAGTCAACCTTGTACCACTTCCTTTGGAAAGGTAACTGAGGCCAATGACTCTCCATGGGTTTCTCAATAGTTCAGCCAGCTTCCTCCCAGAGAAGCATGAATGCCAGAAATCTGTTACTCATCTTCTCACACCAGGAGAAAAGCACTACCAATTTTGATCCACAATATCCAGAGATTAAATGTAAAAATAATGTTAGGAAAAATTATTTACTCAAATAAAATTATTGTCCATCTATTGTTTCCCATCCTGTCTTTCATTTAGCATGTTTCAGCATCAGCAAGATTTCAGTAATTCAGTTTGTCATTAGTCTTTATGCTACTGCCACTGTAACCACCATCTTCATCCCAACACCAGTTACGTCTAATACATCTTTTTTGAGGTAATCTCATTGCAAAATAAAAAATTAAAAATTGGCAGTCCAAAGTATGCACAAATCTCAGAGAATCAAAGGTGAGCTACTGGGTCTATATTAAGAATTTTGCATTAAACATGAAGTGCTAACATCCCAAATCTTCTTTTACTCCTTAGATGATATTTTAAAAACTGTAATACCACATAAGAACACCCAAAACAGAAAGACAGGAAAATCAATTTTATTAAGAGGAAGAGCAGTTAGTGATTGTGCTTTCATTCCTTCCTGGGGACCAATACCTAACTTTGTTATAATAAATTCTCCCATTTTACATCTTCCTCTATCAGTGTTGACATGACATTTCTCATATACCTGCCATGCCACAATAGCTATAATCAAATTCAACACATTATGTATTGCACACAGTGCTTTACATAGTGTATACATCACCTCATAAAATATTGGAAGATAGAATGAAACAATGTGGAATTGTTTAGCATTTATTTTCTGCAACACCTCCCACACAAAGCACATAGAAAGAGGCCACAGTGGAAGTGAAGTTGATCATTGTTTCCTTCATATTTTCCCAGCAGAAAAACTAAAAATAGATTTTTCTACTTACCCTACCCTCTCCCTCAGTGATCTGTTGTACTTCCACACTATCACATGCAACATGTACCCCCACATTTCCCTTGTCACCAAGTCCCAGTATGCCAATGTCTTGCTGAGAATATTCGCCTTTCTGTAAACACCTGAATTAGCAGGGTTAGCTTCTGACCAGGTCCCCTCAGTGGATGGTGGATGCTAATGGCCTCTCTTCTCTCTTACTCATTCTTATGCTTCCATCCCCTCCCACTTTACATCCATGAACCTACACCACGGATATCTAAAGTTATAGAGGAAATCCTGAGAATAGGCAATGCAGAGCTGTGCCCATATGCGGTGACAGCACCCATTAGGGCTGGCACTTCAAAGAATCATTCAGGTCTTCAGGTCCTGCCTCCATGCATGTTCTGAGTCTGTTTACTTCATCCAAAAATCCTTTCAGCTTTTGCTCACCCTCAGAAGAGGTGTGGAATTTTCACCCATAGACATTCTCATGTCTGATTCCAAAATACCACCAGTGTAAGCCCTACATTTCTTTTCTCTCCAGACAAAAATTATTGAAACATTCTCTCCTTTTTACTTTCATCATGACCTTTTTCCTTTTCATCTTCCACCTCTGTACAACTTCTTTAATACTCTTCTCTATCCCCCTAAACCATGACACAACATGGCACAGCAATACAAAGATTGCCAGAATGGTGTCTCTCCAAGAAGCTGTTTTTCAAGACATGTCTGCCCTCCTGACAGATATGTGATTCCCATTAGAATCAGTGCAAGCTCTGCTAGAAAGTGACTACAGTCCATGGCTCACAAGCTCTCCACCAGCCTGGGGAGGTTCTGGTGGGTTTACACTACAATTTTGTTTGGTTTGTTGGGAATGTAGATTTATTTCACTCATTTGCCCTTTAATAAGAATGGACAGGTTTTTTCCAGTATATTTTGCAGTTGTTCTACCATCAAAAATACAACTCTCCGGTCTCAGCTAAGACACCACAGATACACATTTTCTAAGTGACACTGCAAGATCACAAGATTTAGACTTCCTGAGCCATTGTGACTACCAGGCTCTGGAAAAGGAGGAAGATGTCATTTCTTAGTTGAGTACAAACCATCTGATGGAGCTATACCATCTATCTAGGAAAAATACCTGTGACAGATTGCAGACTATACATCAGATTATGTTCATTAATGTATTTAATAAAGTACTTAAATAATAACTAGGATGTTTTCTTTCAGGATTTCTTTCTTTCTTTTTAAATTAGCTATTTATATCTGTGGTAAATTCACCACTTGCTAATAGTCCATGAGCATGTACATTCCTGGAATATATTTCTTATTCAAGTAAATACAGAAATTTTCCCATTTCAATCTTCAGTATCACTTAGACTCTCAGCTTAAAAACAAGAATAAACCCTGTCCAGAAAAGTGAATGGGGCCCTCTTGGGGTCATCTAACTGGAACATTTATCCTAGCACACAGACAGCTGTTGTAATAAAATCATTGACTTAATTAATTTTTGCCATAGTAATCCCACATTGATTTGAGGTATAAAAATTATCCAGAAAATGCTAAGAAAAAGGAAAGGTAGCACTAACTGTTAAGTAAACTTTAATGAAAGTTAACTCTCAGATAAAGAACTAAATGATGCTGACTTAATCCATTAAATGTCAGAAGAATTTTTTCTAAGAAAGAAGAGAGTGCTACATCCAGATGGGTATTGATTTCCATGAATCTGCAGTTCTCCTGCGCTGTTTAAAGTCATGTATCTGTGCTTGGGAAGTTCCTCTGCAAATCCTGTGTTCCTTATTTCAACGGCCACGAACCTCCCAAAGGTATTAAATTGTAAACCAGGATGTGTATAATTTAGGATATATCAACACTGTCTTTGAGTTGCAGGAAAGGGATTGGAAAAAAAGATGTGCCCCTGAAAGGGCATTTGAGGAGCTCTCCATTGTGAAGAGAAGAATGAACTCAGCTTGAAGAAGATGGCTCTACTACAGAATCTAAACACTAGGTCCAAAGAACACAATCTGGTCACAATAGGTTAGGGAGGGTCAGTGAGACCATGACAGAATTCATAGGCAGCAGATCACAGAATATCCTCTCTTTGATGACAGCTGATGAAAGGACATGCAGAAATTTCTAGCTGAATTATGCCTGAAGTAGAAAATAGAGAAGGAAGATAAGCCAATGGATTCTGAGATTAGGAATCAAAGGGCCTGCAGTTCTCATGACTTTGGCACTGTGTCACCTTAAAAATATTTTCAAGTGACTCTACATTAATTTGACTCATTTGCCTGTAAATATTAAATAAGAAATAAAAAATATAAATCATCAAAGCTAGATGTATTTTTTTCTTTTTTTTTTTTTTTTAAGGCAGAGAAATGGAATATAATAATATTGTCATGGAATATAATAATATTGTCAATGTTTACAATGTTTTGTAGGTAGTTTACAGACCCAAGCTACAGGCCTCGCAAGAGTGCACACCTTTTGAGTTGCAGACTCAAGGGAGAGCAGGCCTTTCCCATCCTGCAGAGATTATATTTACAGTATTTGTGGTCTGAGCATCCTCTTAACAACAGTCTTTTTTTACAAATACTTTTAGCAGTTATTTGGAAATATAAATTAAATAGTCACTGCATATAAAATTTGCTAAGTGGCATAATAAAATAAAGTACAAAATGTCATGCCCTCCTGTCAGAACACCCTATGTCTTACACAGTTGGAAGACTGGGGAAAAAAAAAATTCATGCCCACAGAGAACAAACAATTCCATGCAGACTGCTACACTGTAATAAAACCAGGTGATGAGATGCCTTGATCCATAAAAAATAGAGCCATTATAAGGAAAAGGAGGTGACATTTCCTCTGTAATTCATGCATTTTATACTACTCCCAGACAAACATATGCAGTTCTTTTGGCCAGTTTTCCTGAAGGATGTTGGAAAATGCGTGCAAAAAAATAACACCTATTAAAAAATTATCTGAGAGCTTTAAAGGGACAAAGGCAATTAGTGCAATGCCTTTAACAACAAATACAGAAGTAATTGTAATGGTGAGAAAGAGGCATCCTAAAGAGAAAATATTGGCACTTCCTAGAAGAGAAAGGTAGATTACTGATCAGTAGCTGAAGACAAATTTTCACAAAAATCTAGGTACAAGATTTGTTGTTGCTTTCTTTTTATCGGTATGTTAAATAAACATTAAATTTTCTTACAGATTTAGCACTGCATGACTGTTAGGACTATGCATATTAGTTACTTTTGTCCTGGTTTGAGCTAGAACGGAATTAATGCTGTTCAGTTATTTTATTTTTCAGCTAAGTCTTTTCTAAGTAACTGCATTTCTGAAGTTAGCAGCATATATTCTCATACAGTGTCTGATACTCAAAACGATAATGCTCAATGTTTAGAGCTACCAAGGATTGGTCTGCAGACCAAGGCCACTGCTGGATCTTGTGTACCACAAGTATGTACCACACTGGGGGGATGCAGAAAGTAAAAGACCACACCTTCAGAGAGGAGCAGACAGGACAGGTGACCCTAAACTGACCAACAAGGTATTCCATCCCATATATCTGACATTCCATATAAAGCTGAGGGATCACAAGGGTCAAGCTCGCTTCTTCTTCCTTCTCTTTTTCAATGGCTGTCATGCAAGGAGGACTCTGTCCATTCTGCCTTCAATCCTGATCTGTGTGTTCCTGAATCCAGCTCCTCAGTCTGGTTCCCATTTGCCACTGCGTCCAGTCTGGAACTTCTCCAGTGCCTACCCACAGCAGCAGTGGTGACAGTGACATAACTGCCATCAGGGGGGCTGAGCTGGATACTGGTTTTGTATATATTTGTATATATTTCATTTTACTGTTATTATTTTTATTAAAGCTGTTTGTCATGGTTTAGAGTCAGGGCCATCCACTAGACCTATAACAGATGCTCTCTGTTAACCCCTCTCCCTCCCCAAAAGGGAAGAGAGAGGGAATAAGGGAGATTTACAGATTAGAAAACTAAAACAGCTTTCATTGAAATAATAATAATAATAATAATAATAATAATAATTTTAAAAAAAGGTATTTTCCCCATCTTATTCTAGTACTATTCATATCAGATTTAAAAAGAGTTCAAGGCAAAAGAAGACCATTACATTCTCTCCTGTACTGAAGCATCACCTGTACCAAAGCTGAATATTTTAGCATAAAGGACATTTTTCAGTCCACAGAATGTTACTGTGGAAGCACAGGTAAAGTCAAAGTGCTACTTGTGCTTGAGATTTCCACAAGATGACCCTGTCAGACTATGTATGTGGGGGAAAGATTAAAACTCACAAGTTCTCAGCCCATCTGACATAGAGAAATTATGTTTTGCTCAAAACACAGCAATCAATATGTCCTCAGGTAGGTGAACAAGACACACCAGCCAGATGGTTTAGGAAAAACATGTTTGGTGTCAACCCATCTTATCTTCCAACAGCCTCAGGAGGAAAGGGAAAAGTAGGATAGAATTGGCTGACTGTGCTCAGAGAAAATAGAATCCTTCCTGACCAACACAAGCAAACAGCTGCTATGCTGAAACATAAACTATCATTCGAATTAGTCTCGAAGAGAGCGAGCTGCAAGTGGCTGCAAATATTAGGAATATGTTGAAGATAATGCAGGCAACACATTTTTCTCAAGACCCAAGAAGAAAAGGATAAATATGGGAGATCTGTAAACTGCTAAACCAGCCAGAACTTCTGCATCCAGCCACTCACAGATATGTGGACTATCTTAATAATTATATTTTTTTTTCCTCAGAAATTAGTTTAATTCAATTTTTTTTAAAAAGCAACACAAAGACTCCAACAAAAAAACCGACAAAAATACTAACAAAAAATCCAAACCATAGCTTCACTTTGAAAAGTCATAAAGAATAGTTAATCCACCACTTCTCATAGCAGCTTTTATAATAATTTATAAGGCTCCCTGCTCAGCTTTTTACTTCAAGGAAAAACTTATCTGATTTCATCTTTGGATCTTTTTACATCTTTGTTAGCAATGTTGTGGTGCTCTTCTACCATGACATGGGTAGTGGGGTTTTTTGAGGTTTCTTGTTTGTTTTTAAGACAGTGTCTGACAGTGTCAGATATGTTGTTCTCAAACTAAAAAAGTCTACACAGGCTTGTGTTAAAATGTTGAATCAATCCATTTCAGGGTTTCCAGAATGCTGAAATGTTTCTTCTTTTTTCTTACACTTTTAAATTTCCCTTTGCTTTTCATTTTTCAAAATGATTTTGATGTGGAAGCATTACTATAGGGAATTTTCCAACTTCCCTGAATTTCTTCTTTAAATGTCATTTTTCTGAAAATGGTCTGGTGATCAGTGTCATCTCTCTCTTTGTATATAATAGGGAATTTAACATATCTACAGTGTCAGAATGGACTATCATAAATGAATCTGTCACCACCCACTAAGAAATTATGAGTGCAAAATACCAATTAGCTGGCTTATAAAGACAGTACTTGCCATCTTGGCACTGAATGTGGGAAAAACAGTATGTGATCATATAATCAAAGCTGGATCACAAAGCCCATGCATAAGGGGATTGAGTTAAACCTGTACAGACAAGTACCTTAATTCTGTCATTTATAAACTCAACTGGCATTTCCTGAACACTTGATTTTGCAATCTAAATAGCATTAATTATTTCAGGGGTTGTGTGTAACTAATGATGGCTAATATTACAGCCCCATAACCATCTACCTATCCCAGTGGGAAGACAGATGTTTAGGTAGACAACTTTTTCACATAATTTCATATGAATATGAAAATAAAGCAGAGCCTGGGTCTGTTTAGAAGTTAACAGGCTTGGAGTTAATAATAAGCTGGATAGCAGTCTGCATGTTCTTGTAATTTACACAGTAGCAAATACCTACCCAACACATTGCCAAACACAAAATGGAGTGCAAGTTTCACCCTGTGATGTTACCTTACACTCCCCATGAATTCTTATGTTGAGCACAGTGATTGTCCCTTAAGAGAAGCATTTTTTCACCGCTGTACTACCTCTTTCAGAACACAGTGATTCTTTGTCATCATCCACCAGTGTGGACCCACCAGACATGAGGTTAACAGTAGTGGGACAATAGTGGGAGTGCTTTTATTTTTCTGTGTGTTCTCATTTATTCAGCATTTTCTTCTTCTCTGTCTGTTTGGTTTTTTTGTTTTGTTTTGTTTTGTTTT
>JAAGNO010025836.1:55001-74513 GCA_033439905.1 Ceryle rudis
TTTCCTTCTTCCTGCTCATCCCAAGGTTTACACTTCAAACCATTCTATTAACACGAATTGTTCGACCATTTCTCACACAAGTGTTACCAAACAGCAAGTAAAACTTACAAAAGAAATTCTATATTCAATGTTTGCATATGCCAAGTAGCATAATAATATTGAAACAATCAATTAGCTCACTCTTTTTCTTACAGTATTATACTTTTCATTGTACTTCAATGAATTTTGGTTTGGGGTTTCCTTTTTCATCCCCCACATCGTAATTTTCAGGAAACTCAATACTATCAGGAAGGTATAAATTTTTCTGGGCTGCAAATGCACCACATAAAATACTGAAAGTGAACTCTGGGCTTGGTGACAGTCATAAAGTTAATCTAGCTCTGCTTCTTAGACTATACAACCACATGAGCACATCACAACCCATAAGATAAACTACTCACAAAAAGCCCGTGCAATTTGATAGATAACTTATAATTCAAGGCCTTTGCAAGTACCACCTACACAAAGTATTTGCTGTGACTTCATCTGTGCAACTCATGGCACTTTCTGTCAGTTGTCAGGTGCATATGCACATCCCAGGCACACCCAGCCTCTTACGGGCATAGCTGAGGACACAACAATGGCTTGGGCATGCATCCAGCCCACACAAAACAGGCATAGATGTTGTGGCCACCTGGGCTTCCTCCTGACATGGCAGCTGAGATTCATAGCCTACTTCTCCAGCAACTACAAGTGCCTATTCCCTTTTGTAAAAGGGACCTTGCCAGAAAGAAGTAAGGCCTGTGAAATATTTATGAAGACTAGATTAGAGGTGGTGTGTTTGTAAGGCAGCTGAAGAGTGAATGCTCAGTGTGAGCAAATTATCGCAGTCTAGTGAAATTTTTGACCCTCTGGAAAGAGTCAGATAAGGAGCTGCTCCCAAAATTTAAGCTTCAGAGATACAGTTCAGTGTGGTATAAATACATGTGATTTTATAACATGTTTCCACTGAAGCTATTATGTCAGAGTATTGTTTTCAGTTTGATGTGATGTCCTTAAGCACCTAAGCAGAAGAACTACTCATATGCTTTACATTGCATATACAAATTGAATAAGTACTTTGCTGATTCAGTGACAGGTCCTGGGACAAGCTCATGCTCAAGACCATCATTCCTACTGAAAAGTCCTAATGTCATCTCCAGTAGAGGGCAGTGCTGGCTTAAACTCAGAGGGACATGGACCCTCTGAAATTCTTGGCTTGCAAAGGAGAGTACATTTCTTAAAGCATAAACTCCCAGTCAGACTATTGCAAAATGTGTAATAACTACCACATTACACAGGAACAGCCTGTAGCACAGTCCCGAGTGAACCACCAAATTTTGAAACATTTACCAACAACATTTATATTTTGTCTTGAGATTTGGGTAGATGCTAGGTCTGTTTCTCATAACCTTTGTCTTTAGAAAGCTCTAGACAGGTTAGATGAATTGCTATTTCTAGGAAAAGGAAAGTGATTGATAATGGTTGCTATCTCTCATTTGATCTTGTAAAGCTCAATCTGCGTGTTTCTTTTATCAGAAGCATAAAGGAAAGGCTTCAGACACAGAGTCCCCTTTGAGGCATAAAAAAATATATAGGTAGGAGCTCTTGTCTCAGATCCTGCTCTTACCTGGGTAGCTCATGTGTAAAACCAGTGAAGAAACTGCATGCGTATAAAATTGACATTACTTAGAGAACTGAGGCCCTGGGACTAAGAACTGCAAGAGAACTGTTAGCTTTCAGTCAACAGAAAGAGAAATGAGTTGTGGGAATGATACAGAAGTAACCTCCACACAGGGGTAAGTAACAGACTTAAAGGTCAGCCTGCTCTTAACAGATCCTCTAACTTCCCTGACAATCACCTGTCCTCATCAAGCAGAAGCAATGGGATTGTGAGGAACTGTATGTGCTCTGGAAAGAGGCAGGCAGGGGAAGGATGTGTTCAGCCATGTACAAGGCTGGGTGGATGGGTTCACCCCCTGGATGGACCAGGCTGGTTTTGTTCTCCTTAGCTGTGACTAATTCCCAAATAACACATGGTCCTTTGGGTAAAGCAAACTCAGAAAACACCTTAAGAGAATGGAGCCATTCAAGCCTCAGCCAGAGCTGAAACTCATGGGAAACAGAAGGAAAGATAGGAGGCTACTGCCAAGGATTTAAACAGAGTGTTATGTATCAGCAAGAAACGGCTGCCAGCAAAGCAGAGGGAAGTCAGAAGATAGCTTTGTCTCCAGCAAGCTCCATTCCTGACAGGCTTTGACTCTGATCATTTGACATTTTAAAGAGCTTTTAGTTATTTCAGGTATGGGAGATTATGAAATGCAAATACAAGAGCTGGATGAGGCCTGCACGCCAGTTAAAAATGAGGCAGAGATGCTTTCAAACAAAAGGCATGGAAACTAAAAACTTTTTACATGTTTTAATGCAAAGAACAGGAGCACTTTTCAGGTTGTACTTTTGCCTCGAGACCAAACACAGAGGAACAAATTTCTGGAGGACTTATGAAAAGACAGGAACTCAACCCAGAGCAAAGCTGAGCTTAGGAAACATGGGAAAAGGCTTTACACTATGAACATGATAGAAATAACAAGGCACTATTCAAAATAAAGCTGGAAAACAAAGGCTACACAAAGTTTAGTGTTAGGGCACTGCAGGGGCCACTGGCTGCCTGGGCTCCAGGAGCACTGGGGGCTCCCCTGGGTGGGCCATGGCAGGACTTAGCAGCCAGAGCCTGTCTTATGGCCCCAGCCAGGAGCAGAGCAGCTGGGGGGAACCAAGACAGCCCTGAGCACACCCCCAGGGATGGGCCAAGGTTGAGCTGGGACATGGGCCTGCAGGTAGAGTATGAGGGTCAGCCCTGTGATGGGAAACAGGGTCAGACAGAGCAAGGCCTGGCAGCACCCTCAGGGCCCTGACACCTGTAAAATTCAAGAAAATGAGAAGCACTATAACACATGAAGCTACTACCCTCAGAGTTAAAAAGCACAACCGAAGACAAGAATCAGAACAGGGGATAAAAAAGTAAAATAAGTACAATGGATCCTAAACATATTGGAAGAGGTAGTGATGTGTGTCCGGTCTGGGTAAGGGGGTTGCTAGCATGGACAAAAGCACTGCTGATACCCAGTGAAATGCTCTCCACAAAGCAACTGGAGAATGACAGGAGATTAACAGCAGTAGCAGAAGCTGTCCACTTAGAAAGAAAAGGCATATTTACTAGTTTCAAATTGTGGCACACACACAAGGAAATGGAGTGTCAGAAAAACAGCCTCATTTGTTGTGTTGAAACTTTGAAGGGAATGAACTGGTTAAGAGAAAACAGTAGCCTGACATTAAGATGGTGGTAGTGGGGAAATAAATGTTGTCTTCTAGCTCTGACATCAATGGGAAAGCAAGAACAATCTTGTGCTGGTATTAGTATACTTTAAAATTTCAGCTTTGAGAAAGAAGCAGGACTAGCAGAAAGTGAGCCCACATCTCTAGCATCTGTATTTTCAGAGTGAAAATAAGTACTAGCAGGTACTGTGGACTTCCACACGGTACTCTCCAGCTGATCTCAACAGGAGCGAAAGCTATTAGTAATTTGTAGTCTACCATTAAATAACTGAGCCCTAAGAAAACAGACAAAACTTCGATTTTTTTTTTTCTGACAGCTCCACTGCTGAGTTCTACAAAGTTTTGAGTTTTTCCCCTTACGAATACAAACTACCAGGTATCCAAAAGGCTTTTCTGTGTCCAAGATCATTGCCTTCAAAAAACATTACAATATCCAGTATTTCAGTACAACTCCTTGAAAGAGGATGTAGGTATTCCTCCACTCCCGGAGGTTAACAGTGTTCAGGAGCAGGCCTGTGACTAGTACTTGCAGGGTATTTTCCTTTGAAGGAAACAGTAACTTTCACTTCCACAGAGTATGGATGTCTCATCTACAGGAAAATCTAGGTAAATGAGAGGGATGGGAGAGAAGAGGGATTTATAAAAGGATAGTAAAGAGATGTACTGTCTTCAGTCTACCAATGAGATGATAATAGCACTGCCCACATCTTAGATTCCCCTGGTAACATTTATTTGGTTTGTAATTACACTTGCGTTTAACAGTATTTTCCCTCCTTCATTGTTGTGGGAAAAATCCACTTAAGCAGCAAGGGAATCATCTGATTGTACATCAGGGAAAGAGTGCAATTATTCCATGCAAAAGTGCTTTGAAATACACAAAAGGAATGTATCCAAGACTGCAGTCTCTTGGATAATCTATAACATCAATAGGCACAGTCATGCAGACAGAAGTGTGATTTTTTTTTTTTTAAATGGCACCATGCATCAGGGTATCTGAGAGCCTAAATTATCACCCACAAAACATTTGTTTTTATGAAAATGATCTTTTACCTAACTTTTTTCCTTTTCTCTTTACCTTATCATATTCCTTCTTTACTTAAAAGCTAGGCATTTCACTCATTCTTTATAGAGACAAACTAGTTAGTTAACAACTGAAGTCTCTGCACATGCAACACAGCTGATGTGTTATTTATCTTATTTAATCCAAACAATTCAGGACAGTTTCTTAAAAAAAAAAAAAAGGGGGGGGGAGATTTTTCAATCAGAATATTACAGTATTGATGTCATACTGTAAGAGTGAACTTCATCCATATCCTGAGAGATTCTGACAGGAGGACACTGCTATAAAGCTACAGTCAAAAGCTGCCTTTTCTAAGTTAGACCTTGGAATATATTGCCTATGTTTACCTGGACTTCCGACTTTCAAGAATTGGAGAGAGATGAATATATGTGCTGTGGATTTACTAATGAACCAGTCTAAATCCATTTATTCTGCTACTAAAGTAAGAAAGCAACTAGCGATAATGCAGTAGTCACAAGTAAAGAGGTTTTATCATTTCAAATTGGAGGCTGACCAACAGGGGAAATATGTTGCTGGATAATTTACAAGACTTTCAGTAGATTTATCATGTGACAGACCCTGATGGGAAAACGTGTTGGGTGGAAGGGACATATTGAATACAGTGAAGAAAAAGAGGAAATGCAGCACAGCGTTAGCCAGGATCACTATCTTTGATTTCATTTTATCAACAGTTGGACACAAACATCCCAGTCAGAGCACACAACTTTGTATAACAACCTATTAGGTGCTAGTCTGTGATTATCTAACTTGCTTATGTAACAACAATTAAGTTGCTGTGCTAAATGACTTCTGATTAAATGCCACAGTGCAGGTGCTATTCTGATTTACATCCACCATGTGAAGAGTGTGGCTTAATGCAGATGCTGACTGCATTTACAAATTAGCAGCTGGGGGTGATGTAAAGGCAGCAGAACCTCAGTAGTCAATGGCTGGACTGCTTTGGTCACAGAGGATACACATATACCAGATAGCTCCTCTGTAATGTGGTAGTGGAATCCATGACCACCACTGCTGTGTTTAAAACTGAGCTATCTCAATCACTTACAAAACATAGAAGATGCCAATATAAGCTCTGATGCAAGAAGTTCCTACAGCTGACAGCAAGGAAGATTTCTCAAGGAGGTATCCCTCTATGCTCGCCTTACTCCTTACAATCTTTTCCCGAGAGTCCACCACTGGCCACTGCCAGAGCTGGGAACACTGACCCACTTGGATTCTTCCTGATGTTCCAGTAAAACAGTGGTTGTCTCCCCTGCCGTCCCCACACACTGTCTGAGGAAGTATGTTCCTTCTGAGACTTTGCATTTAACTCACGTCACAATAAGCTTCATGAAATTGGGACAGCAACTGGGACAGCACTATACCCTTCCTGACAGACTGGGTGTTTAAATCTTTTTTTTCATCCTGGATTACTGCTGATACAGTATGCCAGGAAGAGTAAAACAGATTAAAAGCCAATGTATATGACACAAAAGTAAACCAGTCCAAAGTCAAGCCTTCCCCTATAGTCATATGTTCTATAGTTAAACATGTTGGAATACAGCAACTCACCTCACAGCATTGGTCAAGGATCACCAGTACAAAGAGGCAAGAAGGACCCTCATACCTCTGCAATCAATTTCTTCCACCACTGGTCGATAAAAACACTAAATGCCAAGATGCTAGAAGAGAAGACTTGATCTGACAGCGCAGATGAGAGAGGATCCACACAGAGCATAGCTAGCAACATGCTGAGGTAACAGTTATGCCCAATACATCAACATCATACATCATAACTACCCCAAGGGTGAAAACCACTAGAGCAGAAAAGATATCACAAGGGCCCAGAAATTATATTTCTTGAGGATATCTATAATGCCATAGTCAGTATTCCTGGACTGACAAGAACAATAAAGGTTGGTAGGCTACCCCATTCTTGTCAATCAGAAAAAAATGAGGAAAAGCATGAGCTACATGGATAGCTTTATGTCCCCAGCTAAGAGGTGACTGCAGGAAGACTGCTTGGACAGCTGGCCCAGCAATGAGAAAATGACTGACCTTCAAAGATAACATTCCAGTTATTCAGTATCTTTTCCTCCATCCCAAATGAGAGTCATCTGCATTTTCTCAAGTAGCTGTGTTCATTCTATGGTTATAATCTTTTTTTTTTCTTGTTAATTCCATCTCATAGATGATTTTAAATGATTTCTAGCAGGTAGGAAGAGCAAATATAAACAGGGAAGCATTTTCAGAGTCTAAATAGCTGCTTCACCTGCAACTCTCAGCTAGAACTTGTGACAGTAAAGGATCTGCATCAGTCACCCCCAACATCCAACCTTAATCTCAATATATTATTGAGTTTATCCATTTCTATTACTGTGACAGAAACTGCTTATATATGAGGAAGAAGAGCAAAGCCCTATTGTATTATTTACAAGATGTCAAAAAGATACACAAAGCTTTACATACAAATAAAGAAGGAAGTCCCTGCCTTTCAGAGTTTAATCTGATCTTGAAGAGAAGTGCCAGTGGTCCCAGTTTCACATAGGCAGCATCACCATATGTGCAGACTGGAAGTATATAGTTGTGAAGAATCCAGAAGTTATTTTACTATCATATAAGGCCTAATGTGTTCAAACTTGCATTTCCATGTGCAAATTTTCAGATATCAGGCTACAAACTGCACCTAACAACCCATATAAATAATGGAACTTCTTTTCAAAGAGGATCTCTGTGCTTGACTCACTTTTAAAAAAACTTTAACAGATTTTTTATAGCTTTTTAGTTGAGAGAAATTAAGTTACTTGTATTGGTCTACAGGATTACCTATTTTCCTAGTTAGCTGTCAGGACCAATAATGAGTCTGTTCTTCAGTGGTTATGGTTTCTGATGATGTTTACTGATTGTGCCATGAAAGACAGAATAATGTTTTGAATTCAGGGGGATTAACCTGTGTTGCTCAAGACACAGCCAGGTTTCTGTACAGCCTTACTGTTCTTAAGCAGTCTCTAAATGCCACTGGATTAATCTGATCAGGAATAAGATCTGAGGCTGAGGAATTCTGAGGGAAGTATAGCACAGGTTAAGAAATCAAGTATCAGTGATGTACAAGAAAGATACCAGATATCAGCTACCAAAACTATTGGAGACAGTGGAAGCCCTGTGTTACAAGAGGACACCAAAATTTCCTTGTTTAGCCTAGAAAAAGAGGAAGGGGTAAAAAAGGTTGGCAGGTGTTAGAGCTGGTTTTCATGAACACATGAAATATTGTGAGCATGAGATAGGGAAAAGAGCTACTCAAGACAAAGAACAAGAGGATAAAAGCAGGTAATGAAAAAACTTAGCCTGCAAATTAGGCCCAGTGATGCAATTTTATTTGTGACCAGCCTTCTAATGGGAGGCAGAAGAAAGAGAAAGAAGATCTGACTACTTTTAAATGGAGATTTATTAGTCTGTGGAAGAGACTGTACAATGTGTTTACACCCCAAAAGCAGGACTTATAGTCCATGGCAAGAGGCATTCTTCTGTGACCCTACTCAGTTTAAGCCACAGGGACTGGGATGGAATTTGGGCATTGTGTTATGATACACAGTTGTAACCAAAAACTGGGCCTGACACACCAATGATGGCTCGTGATCTCGTGCACTTGGCTATGAACAATGAGCTAATGGAGTGGCTGGGAGGTAGAAGAATGCCACTGGGAAGGTCAAGTTCCAAAGGCAGGCTGACCCTTATGGCAGGGGATTTTCTACTGTAATTTCTATTTCCTGTCAGAAACAACTGAGCAAAACACCTTGCTGACAGGCTTTGTGTTTTCCCACAAAATCATTCCTTCTCATGCCATTGTGAATGGATTCAGGTACTCAAATGTGCACGTCAGCAGTTCCTCCAATTAAAATTTATCAGAGAGAGGAATGGCTGTACAGGTAAGTGTGAACAAACATCATCATCTACAGTAAAGATGTACAACATGGGCCCATTCTCTGTAACTCATCAGGGCTGGGAACATTAAGCTTAGAAAAGGTTGCTTTGCTCTTCACACAGAGAGATAAAAGCCTATATTCATGCTGTTGTTTTTTAATTGCCCCCAAGATAAGTAGCTTGCACCATGTACAAGTAAGGACCAGAGAGATTGCACAAGAGATGGAAAAGTGTGTCTCTCTTTATAATGTTCAACGAAACACGACTGTTTTGCCCAGAGCAAAGCAAGACTAAACTACTGAGTTAACTGAGGTGAAGTCAATCTCTTTTCATCAACAAAAGCTGAACAAATAGGAAAGGTGACTTCTAGTTTTCACACTTAGCGGGTGTTCTGTTACACTTCCCCCATCAGTACTACTGTGTAAAGTTGAAACCTGTGAGTATACATGTTGTGAGGCTTTTCTGTTGTATACTGCATCTCAAACCCAGAACAAGAACTATCTATAGTATGTGGCTTCACAAAATTAGCCACAGAAGTTGCTGCTTTCTCTGTCTCTTTGGGATACAGATCACATATTAACAAGGATTACCATCTCATTAACTGGAGCTGATATTGTCCCTACAGGTACTCCAGTCAGATGTTGCTGTGACACCCTTGTACCGGGGTACCAGAGTACCTAGGATGTCATGCGCGATTTCGTACAAAGCAGACTTGCCTTATAAACCTCGACCAGTGATTTTTACACTGAACTGCTGGATCATAATCCATAGTGTTATTTCACCCTCACTCACCACTGCACATCAGTTCAGGTTTCCTCCAAAACAACCTGCTCTGACACAATAATCAGTTACTAAGCTCTGCCCTGACACTTCGATGGTCAGTGGTAGACCAAGATGTTACTGGGCAGCTACCTATTACAACTCAGCCCTGCTGAAAATGGGTGAACATTGAAGACTGTCAGCACAGCAAATACCAGTACTCCAGACTGTATCCTCAGCCATTAAAACTGATGGGAAATAGGAAGCTATGACAAAATTTTACAGTGAAAAATATCAGACTCTTCCATGTAGTACCTACACCACCACAAGAGAGACCAGATCCAGAGGAGAGCTTGTGATTCACAGCAATATAATTCAGTTTTGTAAGCAATGACATCCAGGAAGAGAAAGGGAGATTACTACCAGTGGTATCCCCCAGGGCTCAGTTTTGGTGCTGGTCTCATTCAAAATCTTTATCAATGATCTAGATGAGGGGATTGAGTGCTTCCTCAGCAAGACTGCAGACTACACTAGATTAGGTAGGAGTGTCAATCTGTTGGAGGGTAGGGAGGCTCTGCAGAGGGATCTGGACATGTTGAATCAATGGGGCAAGGCCAACTATATGGGGATTAACAAGGCCAAGTGATGGGTCCTGCACTTCGGTCACAACAACCCCAGGTAACACTACAGGCTTGGGGAAGATTGTCTGGAAAGCTGCCTGGAGGAAAAAGACCTTGGGGTGCTGGTCAATATCTGGCTGAATATGAGCCAGCAGTGTGGCCAGGTGGCCAAGAAGGCCTACAGCATCCTGGCCTGCATCAGAAATCGTGTGGCCAGCAGGAGAAGGGAAGTGATAGTGCCCCTGTACTCAGCACTGGTGAGGCCACACCTTCAGTACCGTGTTCAGTTCTGGGCCCCTCGCCACAAGAAAGACATTGAGGTGCTGGAGTGAGATCAGAGAAGGGCAACCAAGCTGCTGAAGGGTCTGCAGGACAACTCCTATGAGGAGAAGCTGAGGGAATTGGGATTTTTAGTCTGGAGAAGAGGAGGCTGAGGGGAGAACCTATTGCCCTCTACAACTACTTGAAAGGAGGTTGTAGTGAGGTGGGTGCAGCCTCTTCTCTCAAGTAATTAAGGACAGGACTAGAGGAAATGGCCTGAAATTACACCAAGGGAGGTTTAGATTAGATATTAGGAAGAATTTCTTTACTGAAAGAGTAGTCAGGTGATGGAATGGGCTGCCCAGGGATGTGGTGGAGTCACCATCCCTGGAGGTATACAAAAAACTGTAGATCAGGCACTTCAGGGCACGATCTAGTGGGATGGCGAGGCGTTTTTTTGGTTTGTTTTAGTTGTTGTTGACAGTTGGACACTGTGGTCTTAGAGGTCTGAAAAGACAATTCTGTGATACTACTCAACTGCATTGCTATGGGATGGTTAAAATGCACCAGTAGTTTTGAGGTAATGGAAGAGATCCTTGTGGCTTGTGAGCAGACGTAGGCAGCAGGGCAGGGCACAACTCGGTGGAAGATTTACAATTCTATAATGAGACGGGGCTCATACTGCAGTCAGGGTGAGGTCCTGAACTGGATTGTGAAGAAAATTCAGGAATCAGTATTTGTTGGATCAGTAAAACTAGTAATAATGACATGAAGGGCTACTTATACTTACTCTCTACATAAAGAGATGCAGTATGTCATCTGGCTCTTCTCTGAAGGAGAAAGGACTCATAGACAATAGCACCCTCCGCTGGGGCATTGATGATTAGCAGTAAGTGTGGGTTCACAGCAGGTGAAGAAGGAGAGAAGCAAGGCAGACACTCTCCACCTCTTCCGATCAGTTGCTTGCTCTTTGCACTTGCTCCTCTAAAGTCACTGTTCTGGCATATGAAGGAGGCTGGGATGTAACTTCCTGAAGAAGCCAAGATTAGAACTTCCCACATAGTATGGGAATTGCAGCAGACTTCCCCCTACCTGTTCTTCACTTCTTGGTTTCACTTCAGCGTAATAGGTTTCATTAAGCCACTCCTACCTTAGCATTATGACCATTTGCAGACTGTTGTTAACAGAAGCAAGTTTCTGCTCAGCAAACATCTATCACTCTTGAGAGGCTGCTGGGTAGCTTCCTACTAGATAGTTACAATGAGAAGGGAGGAAACAGGCTTTCCTCCCCTTCATTACAAAATTATATACCCCACTGCAGTTGTAGTTCCTTCTATGGGACTGGGGATGTTAGGCAGAAATTGCTGCCCAGCAGAAATAAAAATCTTCAAAGGCCCACCTGGTAAGAAATAGGCACTTGTCTAGGTTTAAAGAGTATGAACAGCTTTTAGTTGGTCAAACAGAGAGATACAAACGTATCCAAATAGGGGTCACAAACAAAAATGTCGTATCTGTATTCTGACAAGGTCTTGAGAGGATTTGTTTGGGTGTAGGCAAAATGCCAAAGAAAGTGGTCTCCTGACATGAAACATGTTCTGATGAGTCAGGAAAGTGATAAGGTCACAAGAAAGCAGTGAAGAAAGCATCCAGGTATGGCTTTGGTGGAAGCAGCACTCAGCAAAAGGCCTGCAGGGAACACAGCATGCTGCTGTTTTACTGTGAGAAGCAGATAGCAGATCATGGCCTCAAATATCTTTCTTAGCAAGCCCAAAGTACCCTGAACCCAACAACCAATGACAAGAATGGAAAGCTCTTTTTTTTTTTAATTGATATTCCTTAGACACCTCTGAATTTCCCCGATGGAAGAGTAACACTCTTGCAAAACAAATGACAGTAAATTTCACTTGTACAAAAACAAAAGTGTCAGCAAGACTCTGGCTGTGTTTTCGGACTTCCCATATTCCATGTATGAAAACATGTAAGAAAACAATCATAGATGTATTTTCTTAAATACTTTTAGGCAGACTGTTGTTTTGGGGAGAGTTGGAAGAACACCACGATTCAGTACTGGTAGTGTCATGGCATATAAATATAGTTCTCACTGAGAGCATAACAATCATTTTGTTTTGATGTGCACAGCTGAGCAAGAAGTCATCACCAAAATAAACCCGATTCAAACACGACATGTTTTTGTTTCTTTTTGTTTTGCTCTTGGGTGGTTCTTTTTGTTTTGCTCTTGGTATTCACTGGTGGTAAAAGAGAGCATAATTGCACTCAATTCTATGGCATTGTTTACAGTCATGCGATGAAAATCATGAGAAGCAGATGAGCACAACTCTACCTCTTTGTGGGAGAGAATATGAGATTTTATTTGCATATTTGAATAAAAGCTCTGCTTGAAAAGACAGAGTTTGACAGAAACTTCTTATCATAGAGGGCAAGGTATTTTTGAGGTGTAAAGTAAAATGCATTTAATCAGCAGGGAGCAACAGGGCATTTGGATAGAAACCTCATAGTGTTAATGGGACCCTAGATGCTTGGAAAACCTCATTTTCCATTCCTTCTCCCAACAACTGCATCATCCCCATTGAAGTAAAGATAGCTTAGCAGTTCATGGACACACCTTGGATCTGTTTATTTTTAAAGGCTCCTCACATGGGAGAGAAGATATTCCCTGTCAGGCAATGCTTCCTCATAATTTTTTTTTCTAGTTTCATTAAGCAAATACTGCAAATCACTGCTGCTGTTGTAAATTCCTTCCTATTGCTTACTCCCCTTCCCTACTTTCACACATTAACAGTGATGTGATGCCTTCAGAAATTTCCCTCTCCCACTCTGAGGTACAATCTTAGGATAAGCACTGGTGGTATTGTCATATGAGTGATGACTTACCACAGAACTGCTCAGGGAATGATATTGTCACCACAGTGGAAAAGGATACTCAGTGTATTCAGGTGGTACTCAGAGACTGGTATTCTCTTCACTACTAAAGAAGATACACTTTAAAAGTTGGCTTTTGCTATCCTTAATAAAATGTTAAACAAAGCTCCTGCAGTTTTCACTTCTAAGCAAGTTAGAAGTTCACCCCACAGGTATAGCATAAAATGATGATCTCATATTGCTATCACAGGATAATACATACAGATGTATTCTTTCAGCTAGGGTTTTATAGCGTAAGTATCCCATGGTAAGTATCCACTGAGTCCACACTTTTAGCTACAAACCTAACATGAAAGTTTGCACTCAGTATCTAAACTGTACGCTCACTGAGACATAAACAAAACCAGTACCAGACAGATGGAATGCTATAATTTCTGGTCGATTGTACTGAAAAAGGTTATAATTCTTCCTACTGGGTTAAATAAAGGTCTAGTTCAGTATGATATGACCTATACCCACACACAAGCCCACCCATGGTTTATGAGTGTGGTTTTAGACACAAACAGCAAATGTTTATCTGACAGTTCTGTCGCACATCTGCGTATCTATGTGAATCACCACCAGCAGTGGCCAATGAGCTATCCACATTGTAAATACTCCTCAGGTGCCTTCACCTCCCTTTACAAAAAGTAACTTCATCCTAATCACAGTTGGCTCAGGTTGCATTTTCAAGCCCTTCTTTAGACTGTACAAAACTCTTACCTTTTATTTTTAAATGAAAGTTTAATTCTTATGCAATCAAACTCCAAGACCAAACTTTAAAGAACAATACTAAAGGCATAACCACTGGAGACAGCAAATCCCTCACGACAGAATCAAGGTTTAGCTAACTTTGGATTATCTTCTGACAAGTGATTTCTTTATTATTCTCATAAAAATGACTTCTAAATTAATGAGAAATACCCTGAGTGTTTATCCTATTAAGCTCTTCCTGTTGCCTGAAGGAAAAAATAAAAAAAATTAAAAATTGTTTCATTAATTATTTAGTCATGTCCCTTTTGCAAAGAAATACCTTCCTGCAAGTGGCTCTTGCCATCACAAGTCTAAACAAAATCAGTGCTCACGTTTCTTTTGATCTAATAAGAGATTACAAGCTAAATACTGCTTTAATATTACATGCTAAACAAACAGAAAGAAAAGCACATCCAGGGCAGAACAGCAATTCAGGAAGATCTGGTCTTATTTGTCTCCTACTGTTATCAAGGAGAAAACTTGAGACTTAGAATGGCAGGCCTGCCGACACCACAGGATGTAGGTCTCATTAAAAGGAAATACTGTTTTTAAAATATAATATGTCTTAGCAGAATTCTAAGTGGATCTACTATAATGCACAGTCAATCCACACGTAAACAGAAATGGCCAAAGGTAGAAAACACGAAATAATACAATTGGGCTTTTCTAGTATTTTCTTTCTTTCTGTAGATATTGATAAAAGTATCGTGAGAACATTGCAACTGCATCCCCACTAAAGGTGAGTGACTGAAATCAATGTACCAACTTTTTGCATTGTCGTATTTCCTGGCTCAGGTACACCTTGAGTAAAGTCCTTCCTGAGTGTGCTTAGAAGCTGTTCTGAAGCCATCAAACTGATGAGTAACAGCAGTGCCAAGTCTTGACTACAAACAAAGAGGATATGACAAGAGATTTCTGTTATTGCAGTGGTGTTTAGGTGACAAGCCTTGTGGAACAAGTACATTTGAGAGACATTTGGAACAGGCAAAACAATTCAACCAAGTAGTTCATTTGGATGACAATAAAAGCTGTCAGCATCCAAAAATACGATACTGTCTGTGAAATGAATCTGTCAGCCTCATTCTCATGTTCGTCCTCTTTACAAGTACAAACTCTGCCTCTTCTGAAAGGCAGCAGGGCAGCTCCTGGAAGAGCAGAGCATGCAGTAGGACACAAACCATCTCCTCATTCAATTGAAAATTGCAATGTAGTTTTTTCCATAATCTCACATATAAGTGCAAGTACTTTCTGCTCCCCATGTCTGCCCTGCCACTCGCACCCCAGCTGAAGCAGGGAGCCTCTGTAGAAATTGCTCCATCAGAGGCAACCATCTATCTTAAAATCAGTCACTGTGTTTTTTCCTGCTTCTTCACATCTCTTGCCACTGGTCATCCATAACTCCAAGTTTCTCCAGTGAAATACAGCCAGTTCTGCAGCACAGGAGCTTTCTGACCTGGATCCACCTCAGTACCAGGCTGTCGGTATACCTGCAATGGATGAACAGAGCTGAAGTTTTAACACCCTCATAGTTCTGAAAACTCAAGTGATACCATTCATAAGAAGCCAGGAGTTCCAGGGGCGAAGCTGTTTTGACCAGACATCTCTGAGCATCGCTTCTCACTCTCCTGCTCCCAGATTTAGGTAACACACCATTATTGCTCCCATTTCTTCCACATGAAAATCTGTATTCACCACATCTCACAGGGAACAGAGTAATGATCCCTACTCAGTCAGCTTCAGAAAGTCAAGATCTGATCTGCTCCCCATGTCCCAAGGATCTCCACTTCTTCCCATACCTCTGTCCCTTGTTTACTCACCAAGATCATTATCTGCTTGATGCAACACACAGAGGAAGTCTCAGCAGGAGCAGCTCTCTCCTAAAGGAGATCTGAAGAATGGGGTCGGGGAGAAGGAATCAGGTTACTCAGAAGAATCTCTTTCCTTTGTTTTCTGAAATCTACCATGGAAAACAAAAATTTAAAAAAAAAAAAATCAATATTGAGTTTCAACTGCAAATATAAAGCTTTTTATTTGAAATAGTTTCTCTCAGACTGGTGAAAGAATATTTTCTACAAGTAATAAGGTCTATATACTTTATATACATTTTAAAAGGAATATATAACTAATGTGTTTAAAGTAAACTTATTTTATCAAAGACTTTTTAGTATCAATAAATTACAATTTCAAAGGTAGTTTTTCATTGTTAAACTTGAGCATATATCCAAGGCTACTTCTGTTCCTTAAAACATAATAATGTTTTAGTGCATTAAGATAAAATATGCTGGTTTACTTATTTTTGAATGTTTTTTCTCTAGAAATGCATATTTCTTTTATGCTTCCGGTATGGCTGTATACTATTTCTGACCCCTAAGATTATGCAGACTTTTTTACAGAATAAAAACACAATATTAATTCTAATTTCAACATTTTGTATTTCTGCTTCATCTAGAGGTATATTAGGAGAGAGCAAAAATGAACAAACACACTTTAGTATGCAGATCAGCTTCAACTGCAGCCCAATGTATTAACTTCATTTTTATGCATTAACTTTATTTGTTGTTTCAAACTTTATTTGTTATTTCATAAATATATTTAAGTGTATAATCCATGTGCTAACTTAATTATAGAGAACATCTTTCTCATTCCTAAAAAAGAAAATAAAAATCTAGGTTCCCAGGGATAGAGGGAAGGAAAGTGCATGGGAGAGTTAGGGTGAGGGGGAGTGGCAACTGCTTTTCTGGGAGAATGGAATGGCAAAGATATCTCAGGATGTTGGACAGAAAGGGAGGAAGAATGGAGAAATGGGGCTGCATGGAGAGTCAAACTGCTGTTGATATTTTTAGAGGTAGGAAGAAGGGAGGGAAGAAGGAAAGACAGCACAGCTGCTTTCCCATGATGCCACCATGGCACATGTCTTTACTCAGAAAGTATGGCAACAGCAAGCCCAGCACTGCACAGTGGCAACCAGCCATGGATTGCCCAAGCACCATGTACTGCTCAGAGAGCCAGCATTCATCTCCTCTGGTGCAGGACATGATCAGAGCATTCTTACTGGACTGTCATACCCCATACAGCAGTCAGCACAAGCACCACAAACTGCTCTCCAGACTCATCTCCCCATAGCCATGGGAGAGAATTAGCCCCCAGGGCTACTCTTTGGTGACTCACCAGCACTGAAGTCAAGGACCCAAGAGGGCTGGACATCTGAATCACTCTGAGCAGTTTTGGCCTAAGGTTCTGTAACAGGGACAGCACTAAGTTAGGACCCACTGTGTCTAGTTCTGGACTCCTCAGTCAACAACAAATACGGACATATGGAACAGAGTCCAGTCAGGGGCCACCAGGGTGCTGAAGGGTCTGGAGCACCTCTCCTGCAAGGAAAGTCAGAGCTGGAACTGTTTAGCCTGGAGAAGAGCAGGGTCAGGGGGCATTTCATAAAATTGTGTAAGTATCAGAAGGGAGGTGCAAAGAAGATGGAGCCAGGCTCTTCTCAATGGTCTCCAGTGACAGAACCAGGGACAATGGGCACAAACTGAAACACAGGCAGTTCTCTCTGAACATCAGGACACACTCTTTCAATGTGAGGGTGACTAAGCACTGCACAGGTTGCCTAGAGAAGTTGTGAGGTCTCCATCTTCGCAGATATTCAAAAAACATCTGTACATGGTCCCCAGCAACTGGCTGTAGGTGGCCCTACCTGAGCAGGGGATGTTGGCCAAGATGACCTCCAGAGGTCCCTCCCAGACTCAGCCATGTTGTAATACTGTGATACTGCCCTTGCCTGTCTGTAATACAGAGGTTAAGATGCTGCATCTGCATTGCGTATTACACAGAGGCCATGTCTCAGATGGGGCACATGGGACCTTGCTCCAGCAGCACCTTGCCTTCATATCCAAGTGAGAGCTCCCCTGTGCCTGCACTTCTCCCACAAGGAAGCCCCAGAGGACTTGCAACATTCTTGACCAACCAGGGTCACTCAAAGAGAAGGTAAAATTCTCTGATTAGTGCCATCAAAGCTGATGGTCCCATTTCACTTAGGGTTTCTGAATGCTAGGACAGAATTGAAAGAACTAACAAACACGGGTGCTTCATGTCAGCCATGCTCAAGCCACCTAACAAATTAGCTCCTTCTCCTGAAACACCAAACCCCCACAGCTGACATGACCAATCTTCCAGCCAACATTTCATCATTACTTTTAAAATATACCATCCAATTCATAATAATGAATGAAATTTGCTTTCAAAAATGGAGGCAGCTGAGGAAAAGAATTGCTCATATATTAAATACATACAAGTATTTGGGTCCCTCTAAGACAGAAGTAATACCAGGTAGTACAGAAAATCCTTTTAATATTTTTGTATCTTAGTGTACTGGAAATGTTGGTCAAAAAAAGTACAGTGTTTTTCCAAGAAAATTTATATTAAGATCTGGAAATAAAAAAAAAAGAAAAAAAAATTGTTTTCTGTCCTTTTATAGATGTTTTTTAATTTACTTTTTCATCCATACAAAATGGAATTATACATTCCTTTTTTTTACATTACATGGTCTAAAGTGTTCTATAAATATTAATGGGAGTATGGCATTGTAAAAATAAGACCTTTCCAGTGGGAAAAAAAAAAAAAAAAAAACAAAAAACAACAGAGGAAGTTGGTACCCACCCAGGGAAAGGTCAAAGGCTTGCCATTTGAGGAATTTTTATTGTTTGTACACACATGTATTCCTTTAGCTAGACCACTACACCTAAATGGCATTCTTGCTTCCTCTCTCTGTGCTCAAGGCCTAATAATAAAAATAGAATTAAAGGTAAATATATTTTTTATGCTTGTTTCTGATATTTGGCAAAATATTTCTGATCTTTGGCAAAATGAGGTCTAGATAAAGTTTCAGCACTAAAATAGTTTCACACACTTAGCAGTAAGTCTAAGACAGACTGCAGAAGTAGTTATATGCAAATGACATTTAATTACAGAATACTTCCTATCTAGACCCCATACAATAGCCTATGGCCCATCTTTTTACCTTAAAGTGAAAATGTCAAAGTTCACAAATTAGATATTCTCAGACTGGACTCTTCCTGTGGCAGTGGGCTTGGAAGGCAGCTTCAGACCACACGCTGGTATTTCTAGTGGCTGCTTTGAGCAGAGGGAAAGAGGGATTTATGCACCATGCCTGCAGATAATGGGTCACGTTGGCTCTTTGTACTTTGCCCTTTACATGTACATAGGACTTGCTACCAGATGGGAAAAAATTGGTTGTCAGTGTATCATTGTTTTTAAAAAGGGAACGACACCTGCTGCAGTCTCCCAGGCCACTGATAAGCAGAGCAGACACCAGCATTTCATTACCATTGTCGGAATTACGAGTGACAGATAGAAAATCATTAAGTATTTCAGCAGGATTGTAGTAGATCTCTGATTAATATTTAAGCACCTATGTTTGCAGAAGCAACATTTTTATTTGCTTTAAAAATACTTCTGATTACAGTGTAGCCCAGTGTTCATAAAGCAAAATATAGCCATGTTGCATTTATGAATAATCCTATGTTTTGGTTTTGTTTGAAAGATTTTTTTTAATTGTATGAAAGTATTTCAGCAAATCACACTGTAATTGAACTGGAACTGCTGGATTAAGTCAATTCTGCATTTTCAATGCCTACCTACTGAGCCAATTTACTTCAGAATTTATCTCTTAATGGAATACTATGGAAATTGAAAGTACTCTGAGTGCAACTCAGAATGCTCAGAAGGCTGCAGATGCTGGAATAGCAGGAGACCATGCTCAGTCCATGAGTTTCTTCTGTTTCTGTCTTTTACAGCCACAAAACATGCTAATCATTAAAAAAAAAAAAAAAAAAAAAAAAAATT
>JAAGNO010025836.1:78331-127962 GCA_033439905.1 Ceryle rudis
TTTACCATGAGGGTGGCAGAACACTGGAACAAGTTGCCCAGGGAGGTAGTTGAGGCCCCATCCCTGGAGACATTCAAAGTGACACTTGATGAGGCTCTGAGCAACCCACTCAAGTTGAAGATGTCCCTGCTCTCAGCAGGGGGGTTGGACTAGGTGACCTATAGAGGTCCCTTCCAACCTAGACTTTTCTATGATTCTATATACACAAATCTTTTTTTCCTAGTGGTTTTCCAAAGCCATTGAGTGCAGTACCTCACTAGAACTGAATTAATTGCTATCCCAAAAAGGTTTAATTGGAAGGGAAAACAAATAATTCCCCTGATTTTTTGTAACACTGATGATTTAAAAGAAAACAATATGTTTTGATGTTTAGTAGGTATTACGAACCAGATTTAAACTGTGTTATAATGAAGCAAAATCTTTCCTTTGGGCTTAAACTGTCTCTCTATTAAGACAGACACAGATTACCTCCTTCTCCCCAGTATATCAGAAACCGCTCAGGTGAAACATATAAGCCCTGTTACACCAGTTGCTGTAGCTTCCCAAGAAGGGAGATGGAAGTGGCATGACTCAAGCAGTACAGTGTTGTAAAGTCACAGATACTTACCCTCTGGGAAAAAGGCACACAAAATTGGAGAAAATGTTTATATCCCACATATAAAAACTGTCTTAAAAGAGATGCTGTCAGGCCGTGAAACCAAGAGCCAAAATAGCCCATGACAGAACTGGGAGTGCTTGTGCATTCTCATGCTGGGACTCTTCAGGTTGGTCCCACCATGCTTGCAGCACTGCTCAGAGTGGGGCCAGCTCCATCTGTGTGGCTCAGAGGTCCCTGCCTGCTCCTCCCCACACTTCCAGCTCAAGGCTTCCACCCAGGCAACTCATGTCTGCCTGCATCTCCTGGTGCGCGCAATTGCTGTGAAAGCAATGGCTGCACAGCCAGGCTACTTTTACATGGCTCCTTTTTTATATAGAGACCACTTAAACTGACTTGGCAACTCTTCGCTTTGGCACCAGGTCCAGCCGAGCAGGCAAGTAAAAGTGGTTATATGAAATGCCTTGAACCCTGCAAATCAGCTGTCCTGTGTTCTGACTTCATTCCTCACATCTTTCTTTTTATGCTCATATCCTCTTCTCACTTACCTCCCATTGCCAAAATGCCTGTTTGCCCTCTGGCCGAGACTTCTACAACATCCTGGTCAAAAAACCCATGTACAGAAATTCCTCTACATCTTCCTCTGCAAAGATGAAACTACGCGATTTCATTTTGGGGTATCCAGATAACCAGGACACCTTTGTCCATACAATTAACTTCCTGTGTACCAGGGAAAGAGCAGCACCATCCCACACCCATCTACAAGGAAAGCTTCCCAGATTCCACTCTAAATTCCCAAACCAAGCTAAGTAAGTGTAATACTTATTTTGTGTTCCCCTTACACTTTCAGCCAGTGTTTGCACTTTTTACTTTACATACAGAATTTCAAATCCTTTTTCCCAGTCCTCACTCCTCATAAGCAAGTAAATAATAGCAATGCGGGAATTCAGGGGTTTTTCCCTTTAAGAAAAACTGTCATATAGAAATTAGTTTGTACTGTATAGAACGTGACTGGTCATTTTGTGCCAGAAATGATCACGCTATACTCATTAACTACAGTACAGTGATGCCTGAAGGTTCAAGTCCTAGGAGTTTAGAATTTAGGTGACAGCAAATGTATGAGCCATGATAAAGACCACACTTAGTTAAGCACTGTTGAATATGCTACCTATGTCTTCATGGTAGGAATGATGGCATTATGTCCAAATCCTGTGATAACATCCACATCTGAAACAGAAATCCTGCATTTAAATAAGACAGTGATGAAAGTTATAGACTGCATGACAAAGCAGCATCTGCAATCTCCGTCCTAAACGCTGAGAGTATGGGAGAGGGACCTGAATGCTAAAGGGACAAGGAGATTATTTATCACTTTTATATTCTGTATTCATGACACAGAAAAGATACTACATCTGAACAAATAATACAGAATGATCCTGATTTCCAAATACTCCAAACTCTATTTTTTGATTGAAACGAGTGAGCATAATACATTCACAGAGCTGAAGGCCACAAAAAGCAGTAATTAATCAATCCAGTATGACTTTCTGTATTTTAAAAGTGATTAACACTCACCTGCCTAGTCTTGTACTGGAACCGGTATCTTGAAGTACACTTTCTAGAGGAGTGACATGAACATCAGGGAGGGTGGGGGGAAAAAAAAAATGTGGGCTTTTTGTTATGATGTTACACAGAGCGCCTAGTTCAAAATCTGTGCTTTATTTGCTGTCTCAGCTAGTGTAATTTTAGCTTGCAGCTATAAGATCATGTCACACGCTTGTCTAGACTTCATTACTCTGTCTCCCTAAAGGGACTTCTGCACTGTAAACCTGCCACCTCTTGATTCTCATTGCTGATAAAATAAACTGAAATACTTAAGTCTTCTTTCACTACCAAATCCCTTGCACTTCCTTTATGTTTCCTCTTTAGTTTTCCAAAATGCTTTTGAAATGGCAGACACCAGACGACTCCATAACATTCTCATGGCAGCTAGACATGGCACAGGTCACAATGTAATTCAGTGTATTAGTCACAAGTATTACCACTCTTAACGTAAAAACAACCCCTGCTTCCCTAATAGCCTCCTTTTCTCTCCTTCCTCACCTGTTTGATTTTATTATCCACTTCCACTCCTATCTTTCACTTTTTTCTGTAAGAGAAAAAACTCTCTTCTTTACCAGCCAATTATATTACTCTGGACTTACATTCATAACAATGAACTGTATTGGGTGCTAAAGAAGCTCGTGAGCTTTTCTGATCACAATTCTGAGGACAGTTTTCTTCTAGATCTAAAATTTAAACTCATTTTTCTGAATATTACACTGAAAAAAAGGCCACTTTTATGTCACAAGATGAGATATTCTGTATGACAACAGTAACTACTGTATGTAATAAAGCATTTGATGTCTATTATGACATCTATTGAGACACATTATGTTTCAAAATAACGTCTTAGCCCTCAAAGTAGTATTTTGTATCTCTATAGATCTTGATGTTGACATTAGCAGTAGGCAATGAGCTTGACTGAGGTCTTAATTGTATGGATGCAGAATATAACTAAATGAAAGCTGAGTAAATCTGTAAAAACAGCACACTGGGGCAATTTTTTCACATTAATATGTGGAAGACAAAAATCAGACTAATCTTTGGTTATTTCCTTTTGGCAGTGTGTGTCAAAAATAGTCACGCATCTGGACTTGGAATATTGGTCTGAATGAATGACAAAGAATTTAGAAAATAATGTGAAGTTTATGAGGTGAATTCTGCCATTGAAGACTGAATTTTCCCATTAGTTTTGATTATTTGAATAATGCACAGTCTGGAACCTCTTGAATCAGCAAAATTAGAGAGTCAGCACTCTCATGGCTTACATTTCCAGCGTCCAGCTCATCCCTCTCTCTTAATACTGGAATACCACCTCCATTCTGGTGAGGAGGAGGGGGGTGTGAAAGTTGTCTGTAGCAAATCCTCCTTTTCAAATATCTCCCTTGTGAACCTAAAAAGTAAAAGTGGTACACACTCCATACCCTGTGTAGCAAAAGGAAACAAAGACATAAGATCGGTGAGAAGAAGAGACTCAGGAGAATCAGATGACCCTTCTCAAGACCAAAAGCTCCTTGCCATTTTCTACTGACTTTCCTAAGCAGGACAAAAAAATTCAGATATAAAAGCTCATTTATAATGTCATCCTCCAGATCAGCCTCAGACAAACAGTGCAATGCAAAAGCACTTTTCTGTTTGATGAATCACATTGTGGGTTTTGAATAGGGAATACAAATGACCTTGTTGCTGAAGGAGAGCAATGAGCAGGAGTCTGAAGTGTTGACAAATGGAGAAGTAGGTATGAAAAATTAAGTTGGTTGCTAGCCTAGTGAATGGTCATCAGGATGAGAACAATCAAAAGTGAGAGATCACTTTTGGCAAAGAAATGCCATTATTTGCTACAAAAAGCCAAGGTTAATATCCGAAGAGCAAAAGCAATCTAATTCTCCCTGACAATCACAAACTAGGTGGGCTTCAATCATTAAGCTGCATGAAGCTGTATCTAGGGCCGATATTATGGGGAGAGGTCACAACTGCCACCATTTGGGGCTAGCCAAGGTGGAACACTCTAAGGGGCAGACATCTCAAGGGCTTGGAGGCTCAGCAGTTTCTGAAAATAGGATCCGTTTAACACATCCCAGTCAAAGCACCAAAACAATGAGGCTTTGCTGCTGCTGACAGACAGAAACAATCAGTCAGGAATAAAGGAATAAACATGAACAAAGCACACCTCTCATTTCCACAAAGAAAGCTAATTTTAGGTGCAGAATTCAACATAAGTGGCATACAGACAGAATTCAGTAGATGAGTGCATGTAGAACTGTGTGCACACAGGTAACCACTCTGGGGAATTTCCCCCTAATTCCACTAAGAGCAGAAATGGATGCTAAAGGCTAATTCTGCAGCCTGAATTCCTCCAGTTCTCTGAGCAGCTGCACTGATTTGACCTGTGAAGTATGGTGCTCCTGGACAGGAGAAGTGATATCAATGTCCAGCCCCAAGGATTTTGTGAACCCATCTGACTCTGAAAGGACTAGATTATAAACATTTTCTGATCTCTGACCATACGACTAATTCTTGTAAAGCTGTCAGTGCAGAAGACTGACAGGCAGCACTTGAAAGGTCATAAAATCAATACACAGAAAGTCAGCTCGTGGAAAAGCTAATAGGAAAGTAACTGCCCTTTGGCTCAAAACAGGAGAGAAAGGTACACATCCCTGACGTTTTCTAGGTGGCAGCTTCTCTGCTGCTATGAAAGGCCAGAGAGGTGTTTTTATTTTTCTACATTCAGCTTATTTTTGCAATCAGTCCAATCTGCAGACACCACAATAAGAGGAGTTCTCAAATCTGGAGGCAAACACTATCTCTCCTGCATGATTTACAAGCAAGGAATGTGAGAGGTTTTACCTGATCCTCAAGCTTTCTGGATGGGCTGTAATCAATATCTCCTCTGTACAAACTGCAAAAAGACCAGAGCTGAGGTGCCTGTGGCTGAAAACAAGCTGTGCAGCTCCATCTGTCAGGGCTGAAACCATACAGGCTGCAAGCACAGTCTGAATAAACCCTGTGGCATAGCAGTGCTTTGGAGAAACCCAGTGTTTGTTCATTCCCACACCTGGCTGTAGATGCTTTCAGGACTCTGCCCAAACCCTTCCAAGGAACAAACACAGCTATATAGCACTTTTCCAATTCACAATCTCTGTTCTGAGAAATGTTGGTGGAAGGAAGCCAATTGTCCAATTTACGGGTGTTTTTCAGCCTGGACCTGGACTGGTTTGCATGGTGGCCAAAACTCCATGGGAGGGATTACCCTGGAAATTATGTATTTTTTTCTCCTGTATGAGGTGGCAACCATAAGCATAGAAAAATGAACTGTCACACTGCAGGTGAGGAAAAAAAAAGTGAAAGACACGCAGAGAAGATTATGAAAGATACAACACAGAGAAGATTACAAAAGATACAACACATAAATTGCTATACTGTAAGAAATCCCAGCAATTCAATTTAGGTTACATGCACATGTGTGTATTGCAAGGGGCATTAACTCCTCTTCTCAAAAACCTCCCTGCCACCAAGCCCCACAGCCTAATTTCTTTTCCCAGGTGTTAAGGGTTAGGGCTGAGCTGGCTGCTATACAGATGGCAGATGCTCTCTATTAACTCCTGTTGTAATTTAGATCCAGTCACGTGCTGCTTCACACACCACACCACCCCTCATGGGAAGGAGAAAGAGTCAGAAAAGGTACAAAAACCCTGCAGGTTGGGATACAGAGGTTTTAATACAACAGCACAACAAAAAATACATAACAAAAAAAAAAGAGTAACAATATTAATAAATAACAATGAAATATATACACAAAGAAACAAGAGCTAATGAACTGATGCCCCGCTGTGCTTCACCAACCCTCCCCCCCCAAGATGTGCACTTCAACTGGGGTTTCCTTGCCTCTGTCTTTACAATTATGTCACTATCACCACTGATGATGTGGAGCAGGCACTGGGGGAAGTCCCAGACTGGACTCAGCAGCAGAAAAGATACTGATTCAGGAGCTGGATTCTGGAACTGTATTCAGGAACACATGGATCAGGATAGAACGCAGAACAGAGTCCTCCTCAGACACCAGCCATTGAAGAAGAGCTTGACCCTCGGGATCCCTCAGCTTTATAACAAATATGACGTATATGGGATGGAATACTTCACTGGTCACTTTAGTGTCACCTGTCCTGTCTGCTCCTCCCCACAGGTGCAGCCTTTTACTTTCTGCTCCCCTCGATGTGGTACACAAGATCCAGCAGTGGCCTTGGTCTGCACACCAATCCTTGGTACTAACTCTAAACATCAGGTGTTATCACTGATAGAAGCAGACATTGCCTGTGAAAACATGCCATTAACCTCAGACTTAACTGAAAAATAAAATCTGTTTAAAATTATTCTGTTCTAACTCAAACCAGGACACCTGGTAAGACCCCAGCATAAGGTCTCCCACAAAATGTTTTGAACATTTTCAGGCTCCAGCTCTAAGTTATGCAACTTACCTCGGCATACAAATTATTCCGCTGCAGTGTTTCCAGTGCTCTTGAGTGGTTATGGGCTGTAAGTGTGAAAATGTGGTACTCTAGCAGCAGCTGTACTTTGGAGAAGCTTGAGAGAAAAAAAAAAAGACCAGGAAGTGTTACAGCAAAAAGGAAGGTCCCTTTAATTAATCAACAGAACAACCAGAAATGGGCAAGAATCTCGATTGCATTCAGCCAGCAGTGAAAACATGCTGAAAACTACCCCAGTTGTTCTATTAACTGGGTAATGAGTTCGTGAGTGTCCACTTTTGTTTACTTCCCTCAAATACTTAGTCCAAGGAATAGGAGCAAAAGCAACCGTCTTAAGAATGCAGTGACAACAAATACCACTTTGAATTAAAATGGATTACTTTTAAATTAAAAAAATAAATCAATCTGCAAAAAGAAACCACATCTAAATCCATATGATCTCCATTGCTCCACAGTTCACCTTACTTTTGGCTTTCACATACCTCTGAATAATTTCCTGGTGACTGCTGATCAAAAAGGTATGGTTGAGAATACATTGGGGTACTCAGAGACAATAAAGATCTACTATAATATCCAACCAGCTTTGTTGTGAAGCATTCCTCCAGATTTTCACATGCATATATTACATCAATGTATAATATAGATTGTTTTGCATAGGACATTCACATCAAATTATTTCTGAGATGAAAGTGATAGGGAGATGGTTTTTAAACATTAGAATACTAGTATCTAGTAATTTGGAGTCACATCCTATAAGAAGGTATATCCGTATCCATGCAAGCATTGAAGAGTGAAAGAGCAGAGAGAAAATGGTCCTCGCAAAACTGAAAAGCACCATGTTGAGGAGAGCTGCACTGAAGATTAAAACCTTGCTACTATTTTAGATGGAAGGTTTTTGCAAGCTTTTCCTATCAGCTTTTTATAACCTTACAAAAATCTATTCTATGCTCCAGAGGCTTCTCAGGAATGTCCTGTGAAATTTTACAGTAAAATATCATTAGAAATAAACACACACACATAGATATGCACATATATATGCATGTACATTTATAGAATATGCTGAATATGCTTCAGCTTGCACTGTTTGTGATGTGAAGGACCACCTGACTGGGCTTTTTTTTTTTTCTATTTTCTTTTTTCTTTTTTCTTTTTTCTTTTTTTTTTTTTTGAATTTTCACACAAACACTTTCAAGGAATAACTGTTAGTAACAAACTCATCCAATTCTGAGATGATACCTCCATCATACTTGCTCTTTGACTAAAACCATACAGGTATACAAGAGGAACAGTTCACCAACACTTTTACCTACATTACCAGAGTAAAGGACAAAGCCATGTTTGAAGTTTTTAGTTTCATTTGCTTTTGAACTTATGAACCATTAAATAATTCCCAAAGCAATGAAAGGGGGTTTTTATTACATTAATTGCAGTTTTGATTTTGATACATACAGTTCAATTTTGTAGATGTTTTCATAGAAACCATATTCTGACAATTCTTTCTGCATTAAAGAATGCATGACAGTGTTTTAAACAAGCTTTAAGCAGTTAATTTTAAATTCAGCCATTTATTTTCCTGTGATCAAGGTCAGAGCTTTCATTTAAAAACAAGACCCAAACATATTTTTAAAAAGATATTTTAAGACAGTTGCTGCACAAAGTCTGCAAGAGGTATAATCTGGAGGTTTGGTAGTTGTTTTTTGTTTTTTTTTTCTTTAAGCTTGCAGAAGTAGCCTATCACCAATCTCAAAAAGCACAGCATTACAGAACTTAAAGGTAACAGGGATTGTCAGAGCATCTAGCCTGATCCCATCTCATTGCCCAGTTTCATCTAAATATCCTGATGCTACAAGTACATGTCACTGCCAAAAGCCAAATTATAGGGCACCTCTGGAAGGCACCTGTGGAAAGCAAGAAAGAGGTATCATCTCCACTTTTCAGTGTCTGAGCCTGTTTGACAGATGTGTGCAGGTAACCCCAGCAGCTGACCCACTCTAACCATAAAAAGATGGAACACCAACACCCATCTGACCCTGGAGCCAAATTTTCTTGCTGCCCTCAGCTTTGTTGATTAATGTCATGAAGCATATGAGCAGGGCACAGTCATGAGGCACCAGAGGATGCTCAGCTCCATGTTCTCCCTACAAGCACTGAAAAATGTCATGTGCTTATCTGCAAGGTCAAAAAGCAGTGCGATTAGCTTCCCTACTGTGTTCAGGTGCCTGCGTATGCTAATGAAGTCACCATCAGACCTACAGACAGACCAGCTGAGGAAGTTGAAATCCTCACCCTCCCCTCAGAACTGGCTCTTGACATAGGTGATGTAATAATTTTTTTTAGGGCAGCAGATTGTCAACGACAGCAAAATCTACAGCACAATTTCCTACTTTGCTTCTACTGGACTCCTGGTAAACCAAGGTAGTCGCTGGAGAGGAAGAGGACAAGGACACTTGTCTCCACTCTGATTTTTCTTTGGCCGTAGCATGCTCAATGCTCCAGCCCTGCTCCTTTTGCCCAAACACACTGCCAACAGCCATAGAATTTCCCAGTTCTGGAAGGAAAGATAAACAAAAGCCTCCCTTGCATGGCATGGCAGATGGCCAGGACAAAGCACAGGGATCCACACCTGGCGGAAAGCCAAGCATCAGGAAGGGAGGTTTCAAAATGACCAGACACCAAAATGGCCCCTGGGGAAGAGCACATCAAGGACAGTATTCAAAGCAGAGCTGTGAGACAGGACAAGACTGATGGGAACTGAACAAGGGGCAGGTGTAATTTCACACACAGAGAAGGGCAAAGTTGGAGCAGCCACACTGGTAGCTGCTGCCCCAGCAAAAGAAGCCGTAACAGGAGAGGATTTGGTCCTGCTGGGGTGCAACCACTCTTCTGCGCATCTCTGCAACGCAGCCTTGGGACTGGGTGTCTGCCTGCAGGCTGCCTTCAGCAACTCCACACCAACTGGGATCCGCATGAATATCCGCATGAATATCCGCACACAATTGTTTTGTTTTCAACAAGGTCCCTTTCAATACGTCCCAGGGGAATCTCGCCTTCTTTCGGGCTACATTTTGCTTATTCTAGCTCTTCCTGGAGAGGGAATTCCTAACTAAGCCATTGTAAATTTGTTTCCTTACCTAGGTACATTAGTACTTCAAACTCAGCCGAAAACAATAATAGGTTTAAATACAGCCCTAAGATTTAATAGCTGAACTCCACCCAAGTTCTTTTATTTTACTGTGCTACTCAGATCTTATTCATACCTTGGCCATGGTCTAGACTTCTCTCTTATAAATATTTGAATACACGCAGGAAAAAAAAAAAAGAAAAAGAAAAAGAAAACAAACCAAACATAAATGGAGACAAGAACGTCAGGGTGTAAGTAGAGGAGAACACTTGGCACAGTGTGTTAATCTGCTGTTCAGTAATACTCAGTCATGCTGAGAGTTTTACTTACCATTCTGCACTTGAAACACCTCTCCTTACAAGGCATCTTACTCCGCAAGAGAAATGCTGGCAGAACTGGGCCTTCATGATTTATCCACCCTCCTCATAGAGCTCCCACAGAAAGCTGGGCAAGCTACATTGTTCCCCCAACATATGTGTGACTGGGACTGGTCAAAAGCGATACATTGGTGTACCCAATTAATTACACCGAGCACACAGCTGAGCTAAGCAGTAGCTTGGGAGCTGTTTGCGTGCCATAGAGAAGTGTCCTAGCTTTCTGACCACGGCAGCAATAGATGAAAACACTGGTTTGTTTACTTTTTTGTGTATTTTCATTTTCCTGAATATATCCTAAATTACAGACTTTTCTTTTTTTTTTTTTTTTTTCCCCAAAATACAGGTAGTGTGCAGAGCTGGTTCATTGACTCTGAAGGAGGTATCTCATTTTTTGAAGTCTGGGAATTCTGTTTTGTCACGGATACATCAGACTTTGAGACAACATCGAATATTTAGATGCCTCATCAGCAAAAACTGTCTGTATGGCTGATGAAATGCTCAAATTAATTTGTATGAGCTAGGAGATTTGATATTCTGTGGTAAAAGATAGTGTCAGAATGAAAAACTGCATTCATTGTCAGTGTATTTATTCTACTAATAGATTTTTCAGATGTGCAAGGAAACAAAAGCAACACCTTTCTACTCAGTAAGGTTTCCCAAAGGATTAATTTACCCCATTGCATTTTGTAACTAGTCCCTGCCCTGGCGGCCTTCCAACTGTCCCTCCACAAATCTCAACTCATGACAGGTGATAGAAGCACATAGAGAAAAATAAGGATCAGCATAATGCTGGCAATAATCTGTTGGCTAAACCCAGCTCAGGGTGTGCATTCACCCAATACTGCCAGCATTAGCTGTCCACTCCTCTGACCTGTTTGCATTGTTCCCCTTCCCTGGTGCCATAGAGAGCCTTATGGTACACCTTCAAGTGCAGACTCCATGGCCTAAAATACCAGCTAAATATCACAGCCTTACTGCTCTTACCATGCCCATTCTAAGGAGCAGAGGGAACACTTTTAATGTACCTGCAAGGGAAATCAGTAACAGGCTCGTAGCTGGGGAAATTGTTAGACTATCATTATCAAGCCCAGAAAAAGAAGAAAGCAAAGCAACAAACATCATCAAGGTTAGGAAGTCTGTAGTCAGGCATTAAACACACAAAGCAATATACTCACCTGGGTGAAGCTTAAAAATGCCTACAAACAGTAGGCAGCAAATCAGTCCTTTGGGTAGCAGGAGAAACTTTTGAAAAGCAGTCATTAGTTTGGCTACGATGAATAATTCCTCTGTGGTGAAGGCAACAACCAGCTTCACTGCTTCACAGATTCATTGCCTAGGAGGTCATGAGGAACACTGTGATAATATATCCTGTCTTCCTGCATAAGACTTCAGCTACCAGCTATCTTTTATAATGCTTTCTGCTGGCAGTAAAGCAGTGGATTTGATGAGACATCTTTCATACCTTTGTCTGCAGCTGTTGCCTCACTCTGCTTTTCATGGGGAGCGTCCTCCCGCCTTCCCACACAGCCAACAGAAAGAGAAAGCCCAGCAGCAGAATGTCTACAACTGGCCCCGTTTTGCTTTGCCTTTGTACTGAAAAGATTATGGAAACACCACGCCAAAAAACACCATCAATAGAGCAAACCTTCACTGCATACTCTCCCTACACACACCATTCAGTAACTGTTACACAAATAACTGTGCAGGTTACAGCTGGCTCCATGCTCATTCACATTATACGGTGCAATATACAGCTCCTTCATTGGAGTTGTAGCCTGTGATTGCAGATCTTTAGCCTAAGGCAGACACAAGTGCAGGATTCAGTAGAACCTCTATCTCCTAATGGTTATCTGACTCCCAGGTAAGCCTAGATCAGTCCTTTTATTTCTTTCTCCCTTCTCATTCTCCATCTTTTTGAAGCAGTAACTGCTGAAATAGTTTCTGCTCCCCAGATGTGTGGGGAGTATTTAGCACTCTTTAACTTATTCTCGTTAGCTTGATAACATAAGAAAGGCTTTTACTCACTGAAGCAATGTATCAAGTCTTTGAACAAATCTCCTTTATGTAACACTCACACCATTAAAACCACAAAATTCCCTTTTTGCAGCTTTACTCAGAAGCCCTGTTTGGCATTACTGAATTTAAAGACACTGGAAATGTCCATTATGACAGTCTGTTGATGGCTTAGGGGAAGAAAAAACATTGCTTTTTGAGAATGTTTCCATCTAGCCTAGGAATTAACAGCTGTACTGGAGCCTGAGATTTCCTCATCCATTAGAATAGGGTCTACCGAATATCAGTATTTCATGCCTCGTTGTAAGTCTCCCTTCAGGCCTTTTGTCCCTTAACCACTTGAATTTTTCATTGGTGAAATTGCCTCTTTCACTCTCTACCTGTTCTGTTTGGCTAAGAGCTTTCCTGGCTCTCAATAAAATTTCGTCTCTCCTCCATAGATCACATCTCCCTTACTCTCCCAGTATTCCAACTAAGCACCATAATTAAGGCAAATCTAGGGCAATTGTCATTTGCCTGTATCTAGTTTTGAGGTAGGCAACTCTTACTGCAGCTTCAAGAAGGTGTGCTTCTCATGTTTTTTCCTCATTTTATCACTTCACCTGACAAAGCTAATGTATACACCTAGTTCACCTCAGCTAAAACAACCGTATTTACTGAGCTATCCTAAATGATAGAGCATTTTATGGTTTTGCCTTGCTTTTGATATTAAAACTTAATCAAATGCATCATGTTCAGGCATTTCTCTTCTTTGATGATGCTCCCATACAGTTCTGCCAACTGCTGTTGTTGGCATGTCCCACCACAGTGAAATTTGGTGACCCAAGCTTGATTTCTTGAAGTCACTAAATGCAAAGTGATATCATAAAAGTTGTGTCAAGGCACTACTAATTTCTTGTGCCTGCAAAATTCCACTTGCCCTAGGCTATATCCAGGCAACAAGTACCACCATAATTTATCACTCAAGACTCATATATATAAAATGGTAAAGGAGGCTGCATTTCAAAAGAAAAGGAATTAAATGAAGAGAAACCAAAATCAAATCTAATTTCCCATGCACTGCTGTCTCACTGTTCACTGCAAGCTCAAGTTTTTCTTCTGCTTGAGTCATTTATGTATGTCAGTTAAGGAGGTAAGAGAGTATTTCTAGACCTACAGAGAGGAGTGTAGGTGTGCATGTTCAGAAAGTGTGGGTAAGAAGAGCAGACAGTGAAATGGGTTAAGAACTGGCTGAACAACAGAGCTCAAAGGGTTGTGATCAGTGGTGCAGAGTCCAGCTGGCCACCTGTAAGTAGTGGTGTTCCCCAGGGGTCACTTCTGGGTCCAGTCTTATTCCAGCATCTTCATCAATGACCTGGATGAAGGGTCAGAGTGTACCCTCAGCAGGTTTGCTGATGATACTGAACCAGGAGAAGTGCTGCCATCCAGCGAGATCTGGACAGACTGGAGAGCTGGGCAAAGGCAAACCTAATGAAGTTCAACAAGGATAAGTGTAGAGTCCTACACCTGGGGAGGAACAACTCCATGTACCAGTACAAATTAGGGGTAGACCCACTGGAAAGCAGCCCCATGGAGAGGGACCTTGGTGTCCTGGTGGACAATAAGTTATCCATAGGACAACAATGTGCCCTTGTGGCCAGGAAAGCCAATGGTATCCTGGGGTGCATGATGAAGAGTGTGTCCAGCAGGTCAGGGGAGGTTCTCCTCTGCCTCCATTCTGCACTAGTGAGACCACTATTGGGGAGTACTGTGTTCAGTTCTGGTCTCCCCAGTTCAAGAAGGACAGGGAAATACTAGAGAGAGTCCAACAGATGATGAAGGGACTGGAACATCTCTCTTATGAGGAAAGGCTGAGAGCCCTGGGGCTGTTTAGCCTGGAAAGGAGAAGACTGAAAAGGGATCTTATGAATGTTTACAAATATCTGAAGGTTGGGTGTCAAGCAGACAGGTCCAGTCTCTTTTCAGTGGTGCCCTGTGATAGGACAAGAGGTAATGGTAGCAAGGTGAGACACAGGAAGTTCCTTCTCACCATGAGGAAAAACTTGTTTACTGTGAGAGTGAGGCAGCACTGGAACAGGCTGCCCAGAGAGGTTGTGGAGTCTCCTGCTCTATTGACTTTCCAGACCTGCCTGGATATGTTCCTGTGTGGACTGCCTTAGGTGTTCCTGCACTGGCAGGGGGTTGGACTCAATGATCTCCAGAGGTCCCTTCCAACCCCTACCATTCTCTGATTACATGATTCTATGTTCATAAGCACATGTGCACTCAGGTATCACAGAGCTTCACATTCACAGGTCACAACAGCTCCCATCCCAATGGACAGAGATTTGTATCCAAGTCAAAGCCAAAGTTGTACCAAACTTGTAAAGTTGCCCAGGAAAAGTAGGGGAGTGCAGCCCATTAATTTTTCTCCTTCTCTTTCACAAGCTTATAAAATCAGCTTTCTGATGGACCACTTGAAAGTCACCTCTACCCATGTCAAACTTGTCTGAGGATCTCAATCTTCCTTTATTACTGTGAAACTCTATTAAAGCTCTCAGTGGAACCAATGAGTGAATGTTCCAGCCAATTTTACTTTTTGTATTAAAAAATAAAAGCACACACTAGTCTTTTGAAAATAATTTTAAAGAATTTTAATCATAGCAAATGTCTGAACAGTTCTCATAAAATCAGCAGTTCCACATATACAAAGGACAAGACTCCAGAGATTGGCCTACAAAAATACCATGTATTAAAACAGGGCAGGGGGAAAGGGGTGGTTAGAAATTCAGCAATATGTGAGACACCTTCTAGGACAGACAAAGCAAACAAAGAATGCTTCTCCAGACATTCAGATTTACTGACAGCACTTTAATTTCACCTTTATAAAGTCAATATTTGGCAAGGTTTTGTTATGGCAGCTCAGCAGTTCATATATCTGTAGGGGCTGGTTAGCCCGCCACAAGAAAAGACGGGGGAAGTCATCTAAAAACAGGTTAATGGGTGTTCTTGCTCCTGAAACATGTCAAGGACTTCAGTTCACAGCCACTGAACAGTGTCAGCCTGCTTGTTTAGCCAGAATATAATTAAGGAAGGGACGGGAGGGCACCTAGGGCGGGGCAAGGGACCATGTAAAATGGTGTAAAACAAGGAACTGAGATGGTGGTAGAGCTGTAGGAAGGCCATGTAATACCCATGTGCCTGAGGCTAGACTCAACCTTCCAGCTTCTGGTGCAACTATTAATGAGCCTGAAAGTGCAGAGGGGGAGGGAAGAGGTCATTGGCACTACCAGGCAGAGGGAGGCCTTTCTGCCTTTGATTCTTAAATTTAAGAGCCAAGCCTTCATTCAGCTCTTGTTTTAATTTACATATTAAGTGCATGATATGTACACCGATCTTCAAGGTTGGCACTGAGAGAAAGAACTAGCTCTCACTTCAAAGCTGTGCCATGGACAATTCAGCTGACATAAAGATTGATAATTTTTTTTTCCCTTTGCCTTTTTAACACTTGTCAAAATTTATTTGCCTTCACCAAAAAAAAAAGCATATCCACACATGCAACCGTCCCCACTCCTCCTCTTAGTAATACAGAAACCTTTAGTAATAGGGAGAGTGCAAAGACAGGCCCTGAGGGCTGGGGTTTTTAGGTCTGTTTTAGATTACAGCTCACTTGCAATGCCTTTGGAGCAATTAAGGATACTGTAGCTGAAGTAATCTGAACTGGTATCAACTACAAGTAGCTTGAAATACATGTTGGGAAGCTGACAAGCAGCTCCCTCAGAGAATATGTGCATTTGTGCACAGTCAGTCCTGGTCTCTCTACTTCATCCGTGTGCCACCCCACCTCACTGGTCTCACAGGGACTGGAGCAGGGAGCATGCCTCATTGCAAGGATTGCCACTGCTCCCTGTTCACTCTCCAACAACCACCAAATGCATCTGCTGGCTCCCAGGGCTTAAAAATATTTTTCTTCTCAGAGGTCCTCCATTTAACAAGGATTAGTCTTCAAAACAGGAAGCCTATTTGGAGCATAGCTGAATTTCTGGGGCACCTCTGCTGTCTCCTGACAGAGTTTAAATAGATACAGAACAGACGGTATGTGGCCTGAACAAAGAACAGCTTTACTCTGCTTTTTGTTTCTCCTAGTGCAGGTTTTTGTTTTTCCAAAACATATTATAAGTGGTGGAGGATGAGAAGGCTGGATGAGAAATACTTTTTAGAGCCTACCACAAAAGAGCACCTAAGCAGCACACTAATCTCCAGCGCAGCAATAAATGCAGTGCCCTACCACAAGTTAGTCTGCTTTGGGACTACCTTTCTCACCTGAAGCAGAATAGAAGGGCAGGTTCTGCAGTTTGTGGGATACCAAGTGGCTGGGAGAGCTCTACATCTGTGATGACCTAGAAAGCTGAAGGAAGCTTACAGCAATGTTCTCATATTTCTTTTGAACCTTAAAAGTCATACCTACAGCAGAGGAAACACAAGACCCCACACTCTAATGAGAGATGTAATGTTGGACCATTCCAGCATGGAGAGTTATTTGCAGTGTGTCCTTATGGGGCCATTGTTTCAACAGAAATTTGCGGTGGGTCACATCCATGTTGCACATGGTTCAATACCTGTGCCAGAACACCTCCTTCCCTTGCGCCACTGAGCAAGCACACAGCAGGCTGGACTGTGCCAGGGTGATTTAACCAAATTCCCGTCTTTGGCAAAAGTCAAGTCACTGACCCAAGCAAGGATTCAACAATCCCTTAAGGAGATGGATAATTTGCCCTCAAAATTGTTAAGTATCTCTTTATCAAAGGCTGCTTGCTTTAGATTTAGAAAATGACTGCCACTGCGTATAGGACACATGACAGAGATCCTCAGAGGCTGAGGCCACTAATGACTTTAAATGAGGCATGAGGCATAAGACCTGAGTTTTATCTTGGAGAACTGACAGTCACAACTAATTCGACGTACGTTTTCCATGTGCTTGACATCCACAAAGTCCAGGCTCTGCACAATTCAGCAGGCATTTTAAACTTAATAGGCAGCACGTGACATGACATTAAGATTTTGGTGCTATTGCAGTTTTCAGCTGTTAGGAGGTTTATGAGCTATTACAAAACAGAAGCACATATATGCATTTTGAAACTCAGCAGACCTGATCCAAACCATGAATATGGATCTTCTTCCTTATCTCCCTTGCCCACTAAATGAAGAGGAATCACAAAACTGATGTCACAGATACACTGAACAAAAAAAACCCAAACCAAAACCAAACAACAAAACAGCTGTTAATGATCTTATCTTAAAAATCAGATTATGAAAATATTTTCTAGTCTCCAAATTTTCTTTCGTTTTGCTATTGCTTTAAAAAATAAAAATGCTAGGGCAATACTAAAAGAAGCAATAATCCAAAATACTTATGTAGAGAGGACCTATGATAATAACAGCAGACAATATGGTATTGCAAATAAGAGACTGTACGGAAGCCTGGAGATGTTCCTATTTCTGTGGAGACCTGTTACCATTTTCATCACTGAAAATGCTGTAGAAATTTTGCAGTCACTCCTGTATACAAAGGTAAATTTCTACTTGAAAATCTGCAGGGAAACAAGATGGACAAACAACAGGCTGAAGAAGGGGAAATGGGAGATGGCACACTCGTAAGGAAGAAGCACAAAGTGCTTTTTAAGCTTTATGTTACAAAGGACAAGAAAAAGAACTCAAACCCAAAGATGTCAGGCATCAGCAATAACAAACACAGATAGTATCTGGGGTAATAAAAAAGATCCTCATTTATCTAGTACTCCTGACAACGTTTCTCTCAATCCCAGAGGTTTGCTGGAGTTTCTGCAAGCTTGTTCTGCCTGGATGGCTGCCAGAAGACATTCAGCGTTGCAATTCTTTGTTTATCACAAAACTGTGCTCCTTGCTGGTAATATTTTACAACTCTTATCACACTGTTCAATCCAGCTAGAACCGTCCTAAGCTTGTCTTCCCTAAACCAAAGGGGGTCGGAATGGAACAGAACACTAACTATCCATTGCAGTTACAGAGTTTAGCAAATAACATCATTAAGCAGGGATTCAGTTGTATCAGCCTGTAGGTTTAGCAAATCCCTCAGCGCGCAGCAGGAAAGCAGCGATTAGAATTCAATTTGTTTCTCCTGCGTTTTTGAAATTATCACTGTGGATTCCTAGGATGGATTTTGGTGTGGATTTGAGCTGCAAGCTTGCTTCTTTTTTTTTTCCTCATACCATGAGTTAAGAATTCTCATCTATGTAAAATGAGTAATTAAAAATAGATGTTATAGAAATACAGGTTTCTATACTCAAGTGTTTGAAAACAGCTGCCTTTGCATATTATGGAGTGTGTCCTAGTCAATAGGCTTTCAAATTTCAAAATAAAACCTTCCCCAAAGCAAAGCTTATTACTTCAAATATTCTTTAAGAATCATGCAGACGACCAAGCATGAAGAACCAAACACTTAAGTGTAAAGTCCATGTCTATTCAAGAAAGTATTTAATCATCTGTGACTGAAACCCTTTGTCTTCCTTAAATTTTTTAGTGCTTCCTCAGCATATTAATTTAATATAATAATTTAAGCAAGAATTTATTCATTTGCAATTCAATCAGCAAACTGGGCATGCTTGGGAGCTGAGCTCCACTTTATGCTCATATTCAGCCACACATCTCCCATGACATGCTGCTTTCAAAGTATTTTAAGATCCACCATCACTCTTAAATGCTTCAAAGCAAGATCACATACATTACAAAGTCAAGCTGAATGTGAACCATCTCTCAGGGGAAGACTTTTTCAGATCTTGAGAAAGATCCAGATTATTCTCAAGCAAACGCAAACCTCAGTGATTCAGACCTAGTCAGTGCACGCAGACACCTGTAGGACAATGCTTCCAGAACTGATCAGCACAGTGACAATAAACACACTTTTTTTTTTTTTAATTCTCAAGATAGGCAAGTAAGTAACTTTCAACATGAAACCACCCCAAGTTTCTTGTTTCTTTTATTTATTGCATCTTGAAAACCAAGCAAGAAAGCTACAGACCTCTAATCTAATCCTACTATTCCTTTTGAGTGCTATAGCTGTACCAAATAGTCACTTGTTCTGCTTTCAGCATCTCAGATGTAATAAGCTCAATAAATCCCATCTTTAGCTGTTTGGCATTACCAATGTCATCAACTCCATTATTTGTCCTGGGAGATGGCCACCTGCTTTTATATGTTTGATCAACACACGTGTGAATAAAACAAATTATTATTTTAAACAATGTGACACATCTACACACACTAAGAATTCAAGGCTTTGCTTTCTTTTTTATACCAGCTTCTTCCCACTGAATTCCTGTTCAGCTTGTGTCTGAATCCTGGGCTTCAGTGATTATTCAGCACCCTAAAAAATTTCAACACACCCATCAAGTTTTTCTTAGGTGGATAACTGCTTCCCAGCTCAAAGGTGTTGAAGAAAAAAGATGTGGAGTTTCACTGCCATTCTCAAGATACAATTTGACAGAAATTACATATGCAGACCACTGCAAGACATGTCCAGTAGAAGTTTTTGCACATATAGATTTGAATTTCCAGGCTATTGCCTAATCGTTTGCTCATTTCCAGGTGTCTTTCTTCTTCTGCACCCTTTCTCACTCTTTCAGACCAGTTCAGGTGAAGACTGTAGGTTGCCTTCAAGCTTTCAGGAGTGCTTTATGTAGCTCTATTTCAAAAGACCTCCACTTGAACTTACAGATCCTTGATAAACTAAAAGCCCAAGGATCTCGTTGTTCCTTTTCAGGTGGACAACCCAGCCTAGAAATACAGGGCAATAATGTGGCATCTTACCCAGATGAGCCATCACCTATGGAGCAGCAAGTCCCATTCAACAGAAGTAGGAGTTGGTTTGCAGGAGACATCTCAGAGGTGACGGCAACTCATCCCCCATGAAATCCAGCTAGCAATACCTAGGCTTCATGTTACCAAGCTATGTCAGCATGTCATTCTCCCAGCACCATAAAGCATATGATCTTCCTGAGATATAAGAGCCTGAGGCCTTTTTACTAGTCCTTGAGACCTCTCTCTACTACATGTGAGCATGTGCTGTGTGCATACCACCCCTAAGCATGGAAACGTATACCTATGCTCATATGTATAGGGGCTCTATGCATGCCCAAGAGTCACCATTGCATCCCCATGCTTAGGTAGTTCAGGGTGATACAGATGAGAAGAATGAAAACAGACTTGGGTAGATCTTCAGATCCCCTTCAGGCAGATCTGTGAGATAGATAGGAGATCTTCTGGCTGTGGGTGTGACCTAATCCCTCAGAACTGCCTCTGATGTTGAGGAACATGCTTAGCACAAAAATTACAGGAATTATTTAGAACTAAAATAAAAATGTACTGAAGAATAAGGAAATGCTTGGGGAAAAAAAAAAAAAGCCTTTTTGAACATTTATTAAACATTAAATTTCACTGAACTCAGAAGGTAGTATTTTTTTTTCCATTTGAAATGCTCAAGGCAACCTAAGAAATGTCTTTAAAATTGTTCAACTTGAGGATGAAGCAAGCAGCTTTGCTTGTTGACACAGGCGTGCAAGAGGTAAAGTGATAAAAGAACACAACAGCCCTAGCTGTCAGGCCTGCAAACAATGTACATCACCAGAAAGGTCACTGAACATTGCAGTATTTCCAGGCAATCTTATCCTACAGAAGCTCTTGCACAAAAATCTTTTCCTTCAGGGCCAGCAGATCCTTCAATAGCCTCCTAGATGTGCCTTATTCCCTCCCTCCCCTCTCCATCTGCCTGGGAAAAACAAGTCTCAAGCCACGCTTTTTGTACAACTAGGATAAGGAAGGTTTTCAACCTCAATATTTACTTGAGATGTGTTTACTTGACATGCAAATGTCTCATGTCAGCAAGACATATTCCCTACCCTGGGCAGTTTAGCTGTGGATGGTGGGTACAGTGCCTTTCCGTGGCTTGGAGGAGGCTACATCCTCTGCTACACGGCATTGCTGTGAAAAGATCAAGGGAACAGAGAGGCTTGGACTAGTTTATACAGTAACAGCCTGGTGTCTGAAGCTTTTGATACTGGGACACTTGCAGAAGAGTTCAAAATCATGTATTAATTGTTTGCTTTTGGTTTATCCCTGTTATGATTTTAACAAAACCAGTGCAATGTCAGCCATTTCTACTTCAGAATTGAATTTGCAGTTTTAGAATGGTTGGCTGCCCAGGGCTCCAGCAATAACAACATGACTAGGAAAGAGGGCTCAAGATGAAGGGGGAGCCAGCATGTCAGTCTGTACAATACATGCTTAAATCAAGGCAAATAATCTGTCACTTCCATAAACAAAATGTTTACTTAAATTTTTTTAAGTCATCTGATTAAAATAGAAAAGAAAGTGTTGTGTGACTCAGTAGTTGTCAGCTATAATTCTGTACTCCAAGGTAACTGAAACATGAACAACCTTTTAATACTTATCACAACCCACCCTTAACACTTTGCCTGAAAATCCTGAGGGTCAAATTTCAGCCACCGCTTGTAAAATACAGAGCAATTCTGCCAAATTTCCTTCCATGCTCTTAATTTGATGGCAAAGTAACAGAACTACCATAATTCACTTGCTATCTTTCTTTTCTTGATAATGTTTTATTCAGACTGAGCTTCATTAATAAAGATGAAACTTTGGACTCAAGATTGCTGCATGTTTACAAAGCAACCAGGCTCCTTTACATCTTGGTTAAGCATGAATAATCACTGAACACGCAATTTCCTAAAAAAATCCTGTGTACCAAAATTGCATATTTTGAATTTTTGAAATTCACTATAAACAAAATCTCACAGAGTGAACCCTAATGTCTGTTTGCCAGGAAAGCACAAGCCAAAAAATGAAGTTAGGAACCTCCAGGAAAGAAGAATTACACTAGACCTCAACTTACACATCCTTTCCATTAAACAAGCAAATACACATTCATACAGAATAATTTGCTCTAAAAATGCAGGTGCTTGAGTTTTAGCATAAATTTTGGTTGCTGAAAGTGTATTGTGTCACAGTAAGCTTCCTTCTTTTTCTTGGTGGAACTGGGCAGTGATTTCTTACTGGACACCAGAGAACAAAAATTAGTCCAGAAACTGGTGATTTCAACACAAGTCCAAATGTGTTTGGACATAGAAAAATTACAAAGACAAGGTTGATTTTTAAAAATCAAATCAAATTAAAAAAAAAAAAAAAAGGTTTATATAGTGCTATCACTTTTTAATGACAGTATTTGACCAAGAAATGGGACAGACTGCACTGCATTTTTAAAGTAGTATGACTAGCAACATAGAGAAACATTTTAACATGGTACATTACAACAAACTACTTAGTACATTTCTACAAAAGTCAGCAAAAAAGCTAGGTGATCCAACATGATATGGCAGCTGCAAATTTAAAATGATAGTCACAGTCTAAAGCCAGAATAAGAACATCTCAGAACTCCTATTTATAAAAAGGAACAAACGTACACACCATACGCACACAGAGAGGCAAAAATCTTGAGGTTTTACTTATTGCTCTTACACAAGGCTGTGAGCAGGCAAATGTCTGGATCAGAAATTAGGTCAAACATGCATTTCAGCAGGCACAAAAGGTACAGGAAATTCATACTAATGAAACAATGTGTTGCATTATGTAATACAGGATGATATTCTGCTAATATAATACGTACGTCATTAACACCGGATAAACTCTAGGTCTGCCTGTTCCATAACGTGTTATGCAGTGTGGTATTTTAACCTAATTTCTGATTTCTCTTTCATATCACACCCTCCATCTAGGGACAAAGAGGGTAGTTTTCAAGACAGTCGTTCTTTGCAATGCCAGAGAAACCTCGGCCTACCTTCAGTCACACAGGTATGGCTGGAAGGAGGTTAATGTTATCAGCACAGACCTGCTCTTTGACTGCCACACATTTTTGTGCAGTCATTGATAACTTGGATAAACAAATGCAGAAGTTGGTGCAAGATGCATCAGCACTGTTCCTGGAGCATCTTCCAACTATGCTATACACTCCTGGTACACCCACCAATTGTTACAGGGGATAAAGCAGTAGAAAGTCGAGTCATGTATCTGGTGACTTCCTCAAGAGTCTTACAAAGGCAAGATTTTTTTTTTTGTGAACTTGCTTTCCTCTACACAATAAGCAGCATTGCACAGATGTCAGTAGAAATCTGACTACCGACCAGCAACAAGAAACTAACACGTTCACAAGACACGTTTTGGAATACCTGCTGTTCCCTAATACAACCAAATGAAACATGCTGCAGAGAGACTGCCCATGTAATTACAATACTTGTAAGCCACGTTGAAGGTATACTGCATGTGGGCCTTGAACAAAAAAGGCATTGAATGTGTTGTCAGAGGATTTTTTTTTTCTTCTTGACTGCACTATGCATATGTATGACAGCAGATAAAAATCAGCACAATGGTTCCTCTCCATATATGACCCAATACACATCATTACAAGCATTGTATATGCTATTCTTCAGTTAACTGGAATCAAGGAAGAAAACAGTGGTTTGGGAACAGGGAGGGGAAGAAATTCAGTATGAAGTTAAGAGTTATGCTCCTGATAGAAGTCCTAGCTGAAAATGTTTACTGTGAACCAGCAAGTGGCTTTTGTGACATAACCAGAAAAACACCATCTAACTTGGTCATGGCATAGTGAAAATTATGTTCTCTGATGTTATAATATAGCATTGAACGATCTCCAATTAATTATTAGAAAAAGCAGTAGGGAGATGACGAGAGGTCATGTTTCAGGTAGGTTATGCTTTGTACTTCCCAAAAAATGCAAATCAATGGATTTTTCCTGTCTTCTTAAAGGTCTGTCATCTGCCCCTTGATCTAATCCCCAAATCTCACAAAAATTTCAGCTTTCAGGCTTGCCAAATAGCCAAATTCACACTGAGCTCTACTTTACTTACAAGCAGTACGACTAACACTAGTGGGACTGCTTACAGCAAAGCACTACTGCAGTAAAGGTTCAGGAATTTGGCTCTTCCAAAGAAGTGAACTGCAGATGCCTTGATTTTCATGACACTCACAGGTGGGAAGAGGGTTTCAAATCTGTCCATATGAACACCAACATTTATAAGACTGCAATGTGGGAAAAGGCTATGTTACGCTCACCCAGACATTTTGACACGAGGACAGCCACAGTGGTTTAGTAGGGATAGCCCACCCAGTAGAAGGCTAGGTTGGCCTGGGTTCTCCTCCCAGATATATCCTTGCCTCTTACTAGATGATTGCATATAAAAGGACCTTGGTTTCATTTGGGATGGTGAGGCTTCCTTAGAACAACTTCTCTACAATACCATCCATGGGTGCACAGTTGCATGTCCTAAGAAAGAGGGAGATGAAGTAAGTCTAAATTCTTTAAAAACAATACAGAAAAGCCAACCTCTAGAAAAAACAATTTGCTATCACATCCTTGCAGGAAGAGTCCCTAGGACTTCTCATGACCCCTTTCTTCACTAATGGCTATGAAGGCCAGGTCACTGGGAAACCCTGCTGCCAGACTGGAGATAAAACTGAACGAATGGTAAACATTGGACATATTAAGTCATCATTTGCTTGAAGCCAGTTAGGTAGAAGTGTTTTGTCTGCATTTTTAGGTATTCCTCCTAGCTCACTTTGCTTCCCTGCTTGGAAGCTCCTTCAATTAAAAGATGCAGGAAATGCCACTTCCCTGTAGGTCAAAAAAATGGGGAAAAACAGAGATGCAAAAACCACATACCACGGAACAAAACAATTGCTTGTAAAATGCTTCCTTTTAAAAACTATTGTACAACTAAGTCAGTTAATTAATGTGCCATTTAAAACATATAAAATGCCTTACTAGCTAAATGAATTCTTGGTTTTGCAAGTCCCCTTCCCTCCCCCCATTAAAAAATAATGCGTGTGAACTGAACACCTTGTACAGAGCCACACACAAATTCTTTAATTCTACATGGAGCAGTTTTGATTTTAATCTACTGTGTTTAGAGAAGAGCTCACTCCATATACTTTACAGTATAGCCAGCTACATAGACGTCTTCATTCTCATAACACAATTCAAAAAAAAAAAAAAAAAAAAATCACTGCAAGTTGCAGTCCCTTTGATAAATGATTATGGTAACACATGCAGTCCTCCTCAGTGCCACTGCACCAGACATGGGACATGATTTTTCCACATGCTGCCAAGAGGCCTGATGCCGCAGTGCCAGGGGCTGCGGTCAGGGCAGTGCACCACTTGTGCAGTGCCTCTTGTGCGCAGCATTCTGCAGTCATTGGGCAAAGCTGCAGTGAATTGTCCTGGTCACTACTACCACTGACCCAGCCCCGTCCCATCCTGTGGGGAAGCATACCCTCCCTCCCCATCTCAGCCACAGGAGATCACCGTGAAGCGCTTGGAAATGCATGACATGTTATGGAGGACAATGCCCAGGAGAAAGACTAGGACACAGGCCACTAGGATCACAGTGCAAACCCCTGACCAGGTGGAGCTTTTCACAACACCTCTCCGGTCCGGCTCCTCTGCTCCTGCCTCAGCGGGAAGGCCACCCTGCAGCGGCTGCTGTTCTGCTGGGATCGTCACCACAGCCAGAGGCTTCTGCTGGCCACTGGGCAGGAGGCGGCAGCCAATGTCTCCTGGCAGTAGCGCTCTCTCCTTCGAGAGAGGCAAGGGCAGCATGTAGCACCCATTGCTAGGCAGTTTGATGAAGACAGGGGTGTGCTCTGAGGTGTGAGGGATTGCAATGACAGCAATCACCTCAGGGTCATCAGGCAGCTGTGACACAGAGTACCCCGGTGGCAGCTTGGTGATCCCACGGCACCAGGGGCAACGCAGGTCCTTCTGACTGGTCCTCATCTGCTGCAGGCACACTGAGCAGCAGGTGTGCTTGCAGTCCAGCAGCTTGGGCCGCCGGCGGGGGCTGTAGTAGTTGAAGCAAATCTGGCACTCAAGCAGAGAGTCCTGGGACAGGGTCTCCATGCTGGCCAGGGCAGGGAGGCACAGTGGGACTTGTGAGGAGCCTCACCCTGGTGCCTTATAGCAAGAGGCAGCACTCGCCTTCCTGCCACTTCTCCTCCAAGCAATGCCTGCCTTCCCGCTGCTGCTTCTTCTCAGGGCAGTGCCAGGCGGCGGCTATGGGAAGTTCAGGCAAACCTCCAGACTGAACCCTTCAGTACCTGAGACAAACAGAAAAATGCAAAGGAACAGGTTACTTACAGGAACCAGTAGGAACAAAAGAATTCAGGGAAACTAACTCTGACCATGTAATCTGAAGGGAGAAACAAATTTGCAACCCATATCGAATTTCCCAACAGCAAACCATCAGGTATTTTCAGGTTGGCTGTCACTAGGTCTTTTTTTTTTTTTTCCAGCTATAATATCCCTACCAACCTGCCAGTCTTCCACTCAAGAGTTATATTTATACCTATAACTGGGGAGCTGTAGTTCACTAACCAGGTCCTTCAGCATCTACCTCCTGACATATTTTCAGGACTTTTCATCCCTTCCTGCACCTTAACAATTATTCTCATTTAATCCTTTAAACCTCTGAGGATTTTTAGCTATTTGGCTCAACTGCTAAGTCTGCTTGGAGGGTGAGGGGAAGTAAAAATATGTTTAAATAGATGCATTTCTACAGGCTCCTGAACTTATACCTGTGCATGAATGAGCAACCAAGTAACTATACTGAAACACTCACATTTGCACGCAATGAAAAGGAATGGCATGATTTCCAGTAAAATTAACTGTCTGCCTGGTTACACAAGCAGCTTGTTGAACATGGCTCTCTGAAACATAAATCTTCCAATGGATGAAAACCTCACCTGAGACAAAAGTCTCTGATTAGACCTAGGACCACCAAAAGCCACAGAGAACAATCTGTTAATGTGACGAATTAAAGGCAAATTGTTACTAACCTTGTTCATTATTCTCTATTCATTAAAAAGGGATTTTTTGCATTTCCCCACTTATTTCTTATAGCTATGCAAAACCAGGCAGCTGTGTTTACTTTCACAGGGAGTTGTTTAGCTTTGTTTGATTTTGGTCACTCCAACACATGATAAATATGAAGGGGTGACACTTTTACAACCTTTTATATTGCCTTCCTTGCTGTATTTGAAGAAATATCAGCCTGAATTTGCATCCAGAGAATACAATAAGGAAAACGCAAAATATTTGCATGGTGACCTTTGACCTCCTCTTATCAAAATGTTACTCCATAATAGAGTTTTGGGGACACAGTCGTCAGAGGCCTTCTTCCTTTCCATACAATTATTTCTTGCTCTTCCCTCTGGATCATAGCTCCTAGGTTGCAACATTCAACAGCACAGAGGCTTGAGAACCTTGCCAACATGAAGGTAGCACGGGTGCATGTGGCATCCACTCTGCACCGGTGACATATTACCCATGGTGTTAACAGATATTCCATGTGCAGAGGAAGTCTAACACTGCTGCAGAAAGGGCTATGCATTCACCACCCATGTTTAGGCTGCACCAAGGGAAGGTAGAATAAAATGGAGTAGAGGTTTTATCTCCTCTATTGTCTTCTTCCTGTTACTATCTACTCTACACCCCTACAGCACAGGCAGGCACAAATGAAGACTGTCAGAAAGGGTCATTAAAAGACTAGCATGCAACTGAGAGAAAAAAATGGAAAAGAGCTATCCACAATGCTAGGCAATCCCTGCCTGAAAAGCATTAAGAGACAACAGCCAGATTAGAAGTTAGTTATAGAAACTTGGGAAGGAATCACTGATGCCATCACAACCAGTTTTCAGCCACAAGCAATCCAGCAGTTTTGTATCTATCACAGAAGTATCCATACAAAATCTTTACTGTTACACACTGCTCAAGTGAAACTTGAGCCCAGGCACTACAAGATGCAACTATGATCTTCTGTATCTGTAAATCTATCAAAAAAAAAACCCCAGATATAACAATACTGCGGTAATGAGAAAAAGCCCCAATGCCTGGAAATTCAGAAGCTAACATTTATGTTTAAAACCAAAGTGTAAGTACTCATTCTGTGGATGTAAATTACTATTTCTGCATTGCAGCTCTGCCCTCCACATTTTAGATGTCAGTGGACTGACGGGTGAAGTTCTCTGACCTCATTTTGTTGCCACCTACAAGATGGACCATCTCTCTCCACTCGAGATGCTAAAGGTAAACCAGTTTCTATTGATGTGAATGTGATTGAGAACAAGATTATTTTCCTGGCCACATATCCTTGTCCAGGAGTCATATACTCATGCATTATCAAGTCCCTGTACCAGTGACATCCTTACAGTAGAAGATCAGTGCTAAGAGAGAATGAAATGAGATATTTGCAACTGAAGAATAAAAGTCACGCAAACAGCTTCCCAAGGAAAAAGAAGAAAATCTTGGCTGGTTTGAACACTAAGAAATGCTTTGAAGCATTTCTCCAGGAGGTCAAAGTTTTAACGCATTATTGCAATCTATATGGAAGAAAAAAAAGGAAAAGAATGAAGCCAAATTGAAAGGTTAAGATAGGGTTTACCACCTATGTGACATATATTGTTCAGATATGTGTGGATGTATTTGCAGAAGCTATAAATATAGTGACAATCTTATTTTGACCTGATGCTGAGTCAAGGAAACCGTCACTTCCAACTATGTGTCTTGAAGCTACTTTTTTTTTTTCCTTTCCTTTTTTTTTTTCCTCCACAAAAAGAACAACTATAAACATCTAAAATAATAAGGTTTCATTGTGCATGTATCTATACCAAATCATAACATATCTTACTTTCCCAAAATGTCTCAAATAATGATCAGAGGTAACAACAGTGGTAACAACTGTTAAGCAGAGAGGTTAGTATGATTCCATCAGAATACTTGTCTAAAGCCAAGTTAAAGAGTAGCCACAGCCATCTAACCCCTTGACCTTTGCTGACACTGCCTTGTTCAAAGGTTGAACATGTAGCTTCATTTATTCACTTTATTCCCAACTGTACTGAAAGCCCTACAATTCTCCTGCACTCTGCCACAGCTCAGTTTGGGGATAAAAGAAAGTCAAGCAATGATCTATAGTCAGAATTAAACTGCAAGCATGATGACCAAAAGGCAGTTGGGCTGCACATGACATCAAGCAATGGCTAAAAACATTGTTTTGTCTTCATTTGCTCTCATCACCCAGAGATACCCAAGGGGGACAAAGGGATTGTTGACAGGAAAATGGGGGGAAAAATCAGAAAAGACTGTCAAGGATACCTGTATGTCTCTGCAAGAAAGACAACCTATATGTATGTGTGGATAGGGGCATGTATGTAGAAGGGAGGACTGAGGCCTTTAACAGTGAAACCATACACACAGACAGAGGGAACTGCAACTATGAGTAGTGACTCTGCCTGCCACAACAACATCTAGCTAACATTCAGGGCCAACATCTAGCTAGTAACACAAATAAAACCTAACTGGGTATGAAAATCCACAAGCTCCAAAACTCAAGTGTCAGAAAGGTGCAGCAGGAGCAAAGGAAGCGAGAACAGACAGGCCTTGAAAAGAAGCATCAGGAGACCTCTCTGACTCATTCGCACACGGTTCCATTTGCTGTGGGTTTGCGCAACACCCACAGGGCTGCCGCTGGCCAGTGAGATGAGAATTCACAAGTGTTACAGTGATCCAGGAAGCTGGCAAAGCTGATGACCCCTGCAGATGGGGATCAAAGTACAGCAGGTGGCTGAGAGTACAGCACAAAGGTCTTCCGTTCAGATTTGTGCTGCCCTCTACAAAACCCAAGAGTTTTCAAGAGTTGAGAAATTATCATGTGACTAAAGGTCTGAAGAATGAAACAGATATTTCAGCTGTTTGTCAGTCATGCTATCTGTTCTACCAGTACCTTGTCAGAGGGCAAAGCAGAGCCCCAAGCTCTCTTTATTAGGGCGAGCAGGAGGCCAGGAATGCCACGGCATCAGCTTCCTAATACCTGAAAGGAGAAGGGTAAAAGGTCATTTGTTGATCACCTGCAATTCATAGCTTCCCAGCACAACATAGGTAGGTGCTGCAGGAGGCGAACCAATGAAGGCTGCTGCAGCTAGTATAGCACAGCTACAGACAGCGAGAGGAAGAAGAAAGAACAGGCTTGCTGCAGAGAAAACTCTGCACAAACCCTAATTATAAAGAGGTCCCCAGCTGGCAAAGTCAGAAAAGACAGCTATTTTTGGAACCCAGCACAAATACAGACATTGAACATCCATGACATGAGTTAGACAAGTCAGAGAACAGAGTAATGGCAAATCCTTGCCTATCGTTGTAATATTTTTTTCTATGTAAGGACAGCCCCAGTGATACTAAGCAATGGAAACCACAGCCTTGAAGAGGTGCTGCTGGAGAGCCGAAAACTAACATCACACATACTTCTTAATTTTTTAGGGCCCAAAATTATATTAACTTTAAAGCCCCAAAAATATATTTTAATGATGCCTGTGGAACCTAATCATGCTGATGTAGTTAGCTGATGACTGAAAGAAAGCCTCAAAAAGTTTGCACAGGCTTATGCACATCTTTAGGCATGCTCTAATTGCTGTACAGCAAGGTTAATAACAGACTTTCAGCAAGTCAGTATATTGACGATACTTCACCTTTCACAAGGAAGGTTCATTACGTAAACTCCCCAAACACATTAAGAATTCTTTTCACAGTATTACTGAGCATGTATGATTTATGATGGAAGAAAGATCCATTCAGTTCCGGTGCCCTTAGGCTGCAAGGAGATGAGGGTGAGTACTGCTCTCAATAGGGGAGCTAATTGCAAGAATCATCTGCTCTGAGATATGAAAGGAAATGTGTGCTAAAGGTGCTTCAAACTGAGTGAAGAGGAAAGAATGTATTTTATATTTGAAGCGCTTCTGCTACAAAATTCAGCATCCATGTATGTTTTCCACAAATTCTTGTTTGAACAAAACACCTTGGGGTTGTTGCAAATACCCAGGACATACTACCTGATTTGCCCTGATTAACCTTCACCAAATGATCCTATTTATTTTTAGGCAGTTCTGTAGCACTAATTACCATAGCAACTGAAAATAGCACAACAATTAATTAATTTAATCATCCATCACAACACCCTTGTTAAGGGAGAAATATTATCAACATTGTATCTTTTCATCATCTAAGAAAAGAAATACTGAGAGATGAAGCAGTTGCTCCAAGGTCATGCAAGCACCACCCAGATTGCCTCAAAGCTCCTGAACAACATCATCACAGCTCTAATATTCGCCTCATGAGCCACCAGAAGAAGTGACAGATTCTGGACAGGTTCTTTTTTGCAACAGAGCACCAACAAATCTCAAAAAAAACCACCCATTTCTCCACATCTCTTCTAGCTGTCAGCATCTTCATGGTATGCCTGAAATTTTAGGGGGCTTTCAGGAAGCATATCAGCTTTTCCATAGACCATGATAATCATGGGAGCCTGTGATCCAGAAGTTACAGTATCTCCACAGCTCAACCACCATGTAAGTAACAACTGAGACTATATGCATTTTGAGGGACATAAAGCTAACAATAGGATGACAACGTTAATCCATTCTTCCTTCAAGAACTACCTATTTTCCAGACACCTACCTCTAAACCCAGCAGCCTACACCTTTCCATTTAGTTATTCACAATTGCACACAAATATTGCAGAATAAAAGCATTTTAATTTGGCCAAATCATTAGCCAATGCAGGCTGGCACTGTGCCTTTAGCTTTAGTCCACCCCCTGCCAAGATGAGAATCAGGTGTACACATTCTGAGGTGCATAAAGTCACAAAAAAATGAAGCTGTGTGAAACTGTGATATATGAGCCTACAATATCCTGTGAACCAGTGCCAGGGGATCCATGCTGATGGAGAGAGAATCTGCTCTGGATGATCTCAACAGCACATACCAAATGGGTCAACAATTGTCCTGCCTTTCTGGAAGCTGAGCAATCAGTGGTGGACCAGGAAAAAGGAGACTAGTTGCAGGGTATCATCCCACAGCATTTAGAAATTGTCACCAGCCTGCCCTAGCAACATGAGACAGAGGCAGAAAGGTCACCCACAGGAATGTAAATAGATGTAGAAGTTGATAGTTTTGGAGTTTAAAAAAAAAAAAAAAAATTGATCAGGTGAAATCATCAATCTTTGCTGTTTATAGAAAACAGAGATTCACGTGCAGCTCATTGTTCCATTTCACGTCACCAGCTGTGCTGCTCCTTCCTTTTATCTGCAAACTTTGACACATCCACATTCCCTGACTCCAAAGACCTTATTTTGATAAATATGACCTGGATAAGCTGCACTTTGTTCCAACAGCAAACACTACTAATAACCTGCATCGTGCCAGGTCAGCAAACAATTTCTTACTGCTGAGTCAGAACAGTACAGCTACACTCATCAGACAGTTTCACATGAGGTGCTCTACCAGTGAGAAATTCTATCTGAAATCAAAATATTCCACAGAAATGTGCCTATTTCAGACAGGCAGAGACAGAAAGAAGACAGCTTTCCTGCCCACCCAGACCCTTGGCACCACTCCATGCAGGTGGTTCTGGAGCCCAGGACATGGGAGCCTGACCTGCTCCTCATCAGACCAACTCTGACACATCCACAGATTTTTGACAAGGTCACTTCTCAAGCTGCCTCAGACCTACAGTTTCCTAAATTTCCCAGGTTCCCTCTAGCCTGGCAGAACACAAGGCATCCCCAGGTGCTGCTCTGCCCTGCTGGAAAGAGTTTGAAGGTACTCTTCGCCACTTCTGCTGACCATTAAGTCCCAGCGTTTCCCTTCCTGCATGAGGGATGCACTGACAGGATGAGAGACCCAACTGTGGTCCTAAGACATCCCAAATCTGAACATTTCACAGCACAGGATATTAAAAGTTTCCTCTCGATTTGCAAATAAACAAAATCTCCAGCATTCAAAGCACCCCAAGGGATGGTGCTCATTTCTACAGCACACTAGGAGCACACACTTGCAGGGCCATTAGCACTTCTTCGGTTTTTTGGCTGCTCTTAATTATGCCCGACTCACTCCTAAACCCCTAAGACGAATTAAAAGCCTCTTTTTTCTCTCCCCACTACTAGGTGAGAGACCCATTTGCCATTTAAACTGACATCAAGAGGAATGAGAGTGGGAGCACTAGTGTGAAAAAGAAACCTACCTCTCACTCCCTCAATAAAAGCAGCACCAGTAGTTATTTATGACCAGGACATAAGGAGCAGGTGGTTAGGTGGTTGACAAAGACAGATTTAGAAATTGCTTCCCTGACTTAAATTGAGGTCACAAGTTAAGTCACTAAGGCAAGAATTCCACAACTTTACTCTATGGAGCAATGGGCATTAAACTCCCTCTCAATAACAGCTTTTAGATGCAATGGAACATCTTCCTAAGAGAAAATGTTTTGCAAGATTTCTAAGATAAAATTTATGGCAACATGACAGAATTCTGTGGCATTCAAAATGCTGAGTGAGAGGCATGAAGCACCTGACCACTTAAAAGACAAATTTTGCTCTCTCAGTAGAGCTTTATGCTTCACCTGCCATTGATAGAATTTGCCCAATACCTGAAGACAAACTTAATTAAAGATTTTTCCCTCCCACCCCTGGGGATTTGGTATTTGACTTACAAAATACACCATAAAAAAAAAAAAAAAGTAATCTTAAATAAAGCCCAAATGGAGATGTTTCTCACTGATACAGGTCAGTGGGTGATTGAGTAAGAATCAGCTTAGATTATTGTATTAAGACACCAGTCTATAATTACAAAAGAGAGTGCTACAGCTCTCTGAGGTCATTGAGTGGATTTTGATAAAACCAGATCACAATCTACCTGCCTATGAGCCAGAACAGGAGAGAAAGGAATCAATACTCACACATTCATACATTCCCTATACACTACAAAACCTGAAAACGCCATTTCCAACTTACCTCAGGAACAGAAGCCCTTTAAATGAGAGTTTCAATTGTTGCAACTCTACGCTGTGATCCTGCCTCCTAGAGCCCATCTGCTTAACAAGCTCTGCATTCACCCTGCATGGCTTCCTGAGGATGTCATCCTACAACAACCCACATCACTGAACAGCTACCTTCACCCAGGTGCTCTCAAGGCCTGAGATGGTTTGGGGTTTGTTTTGTTTGGGTGTGGGAAGGGCTTGTTTCTACTTTGCTTCAGAAAAAAACAAAGAAAAAAAAAAAAAAGTGCAACAGACCTAGGGGGATCAAAACAATACATCCTTTTACATTGAAATAGATGGGATTAAGAAATTGGAAAATATTTTATTAGAAAACACACAACAATAAGTAAGGAAATTATCTTCCTTTATAGGCCATTATCATGGTTTAGGGTCTGGGCGGCCCCTTAGACCTATAACAGATGCTCTCTGTTAACCCCCCTCCCTCCCCAAAGGGGAAGAGAAAGGGAATAAGGGAGAGAGACTTAGTGATTAGAAAAGGAAACTAAAACAGCTTTAAGGAAAATGAAAATAATAATAATAAAAATTAATATATGCAAATATGTACAAAACCAGTATCGAACCCAACCCCCTGACCCCTCATTGGCAATTACATCACCATCACCACTGATGCTGTGGAGTAGGCACCGTGAGAGTCCCAGACTGGGGCCCACAGCAGAGGGGAACTGTGTTTAGGAGCTGGATCCTGGTAGTGGATTCAGGAACACAAATTGGCATCGAAGGCAGAACAGACAGAGTCCTCCTTGGATTCTCCGAGGAAGAAACTGGAATAGGACCTGAGCCAAGCCAACAATGCGGTCCAAGATGGCAAAAAAGAGAGGCGAGCCCATTGTGATCCCTCAGCTTTATACCGAATATGCCATCTATGGGCTGGAATACCTCACTGGTCAGTTTGGGGTCACCTGCCCTTTCCGATCCTCCCTGCAGATGCAGCCTTTTACTTTCTGCACCCCCCCAATGGTATACACAAGATCCAGCAGTGGCCTTGGTCTGCACACCAATCCTTGGTAGTAACTCTTAAGCATCGAGTGCTGTCACTGCTGGAAGCAGACACTGCCTGTGAAAACAGGCTGCTAACTTCAGACAGTGCAGTTAGAAGAACTGAGCTGAGAAGTAAAATCACTGAACAGAATTAATTCTGTTCCTTACTCAGACCAGGACAACCATAAAGAAGTAGAACAGGGTTTGAGGGGAGCTTTTTTCATCATCTTACCTTTCTCCTGAAATCTAAATGGGCAGCACAAGAGAGTAGAGGCCCCTGTTTATCAAGAGAAAAGGTGTAACAGATGTGCTAATACTGAAGAATGACTTTCAAGAGCTTATCTTCACAAGTGAGTGGAAAATAGACAGCTAATATGCCTCCTCAAGGTCAACTGCTAAATCATTTTCTAATACAGAAAAATTGTGATCTTTATACATTTTTGGTCTCCGATAAGCACTGCATCTACTGCATCTACTCCAGGTCACGGCACTGGTCATTCTGGTTTGCAGACTACAGCAGAAGGAACTGGAACCAATTCAAAAGCTCCTTTCTTATTGGAAACTAATCTTTCACCCTGTAACACTCTGTCAAGTTACTAATATTAATACCACCCTCAATTCCTGAATTTTGGGGAACAGCCCAACTCTCAATGCAAGTATGGATCACAAGCAGAGTCAGACTAAGCCTGAACTGCATACATATGGATCATCTCCTATTTTGTGATTTACCTCTCTGTCTTAACACCAGTAAAATCCTCCAAAAGAGATTTAGCAGGCTACATTGGATAAATAATCTATTCCAATATTCTCCCAAACCACATGTTTCTACCTGTGACTATAAACACTCCACCAGCTCCGGTTCAGACAAGTTATGAAGCCTGACTTTAGCCAGGGAAGTTAATGAGATGACACATGCTCTTGAGGTCAGTCTCACATTTGCATACTTAACACACTTAACATCAACACAACCAGCTCATAACCTGGTGTCAGCACCTGCAGGCGGGTCAAGGTCATCTCTAAGTGCAGATGCTTTCATTTCCCCTGCACCACCCTGAGAACGTGCAACCTGAGGAAACACAACACAACCTTCCCCAAAACAGCTGCAACTAAACCAGATGGCTGCACATCAAACTAACCCAACCAGCTCTGCATCAAAGACCCAGCCCTGACCAGGAAAACTGCAGACTAGTGGTGAGACACAAACTGACACCAGGAAAGGCTTTCAGCTCTCTCCTTCATGCCCATGAACATGGGCATGCCCAAGGGAGAAATGAGAAGACTCCCATGGATGGACTTCTAGGATGAAGCCTGGAACAGAGTGAGAGGATGTGCTTCCAGTCTATCCCCCATATGAACCAGCACCATTTGCAGACAAAAGTAGTCTTGCAGCTAAGCAATGCAGTGTTCTTGAAGGTGACAAGGTTAGAAACTCAGGTTAGTACCACAGCAACCTTCTCCAGTGGGCTGAGAAATTACAGCTCTGGGAGACTGAGCTCAAAGCAGCAGAGCTGATAGCTTCTCTGCTCTGGCAGCCATGCTGGGATGGGGACCATCAGCTCACTGCTCAAATGCTCAGGCATGGGAAGATAAACTATTCACAGAATCACCAAATCACGAATGTCTCTGGTTGGAAGAGACCTTCAAAACGACAGTGAAAGCTCACCACTAAACGATGTCCCTAAGCACCAGGTCTACACTCCATTTAAATGCCTCCAAGGATGGTGACTCCACCAGTGCCCTGGGCAGACCATTCCAATGTTTGATAACCCTTTCAGTGAAGAAGTGTTCCCTAATATCCAGCCTAAACCTCCCCTGGCACAGCTTGCATCCATTCTCTCTAGTCCTGTCACACATCACCAGGGAAAAGAGGCTGTCCCCCTCCTTGCTCCAACCTCCTTTCAGGTAGTTGTAGAGAGCGATAAGGTCTCCCCTTTTATTCTTGCCCATATTACGCAAAATCTACTGTTGTTTTCCTTCAGAGACAGCATTCAATCCCAAGAGCCACTCACCTTCTGTAGCTGCAAGTTTAGAAGACCTGCCGAGCTTTGTCAGGTTGTATTTCATTCTTTACAGTGAATTTCAAAGTTTGGACCAGCCATCACCCATCATACTTCTGCCATCAAAGTCTTGCTGCTTTTGAAACATCCTAGTGCGAAAAAACCCTCCATTTGGCAGCACTTAAGTAACAGTATACAGCATTTTTGCTGTATGAAGGAGGGCAAGCACTTAGAAAGGACTGTCTTATGCTACATTAGAGCAAACAGAGAAAACCAAGAGGGGATCTTAACAATGCTTCTAAATATCTAAAGTGTGAGTGACAAGGAGATGTGGCCAGACTCTTTCCAGCGGTGCCTAGAGACAGAATAAGGGGCAACAGGCACACACTGGAACACAGGAAGTTCCATTTGAACATAAGGAAAAACTTCTTTACTTTCAGGGTGACTGAGGCCTGGAACAGGCTGCTCAAAAAGGTTGTCGAGTCTCCTTCCCTAAAGAGATTCACACAGAATGTTAGATCATTGAGTCCCCCTGCCTGGACACATTCCTGTGCAGGGTGCTCTGGGTGAACCTGCTTTGGCAGGATGGTTGGACAAGATGATCTCCAGAAGATCCTTCTAATTCCTACCATTCAGTGATTCTGTGAAAATAATCCAAATGAAGCAAACAGCTTTACCTCTTAATTTTGGGCCTAGTTTTGCAGTCCTTGTAATGTAACACCAGAGCAAACTTAGAAAAAATAACTAGCATAATATTGCTAATGCTCAAGACTTCATCACAATCCTGATAGTTTACAGTCACAGTGAGTCCTAGGCTCATAAGCTTATGGACAATTAATTCAGTCCTCAGTACAAAGAAAGCTGTTAGCTCCAGTTTCCTGAAGAAAAGCCTGAAAGCATGAACTTCAGAAGCTCCAAATCACAGTTAGGTAGAACCCCCAAACTTCAGTCTTTGTCTTGCATACCAGTCTCATGACTTCTGCATATGAGTTAGAGTTAACTAAAGAAAGGTAGTTTTGAGGTGAACAAATTCATTAGCAGTTTCAAATTAAGCAAATACTTTCTCCTTTAGGCAAAAATTGTCATTTCCATTAAAATGTCAGCTCATTTCAACTTGTATCAATTTGACTATTTTCTTTCAGAAGAAATTAATAAAAAAGTAATGCAAAGAGCAAACAAATCTTTTTGTACTGATTCTGGAACAATTTTTCATCTAATCTGTTCAGCCACTGAGTGAGCCAGAAGTATCTCTTACATTGCTCTACTGTTGAATGTGGAACACTAAAGTCTAGCGATACACCATGACTTCTTTTCCTTTCCCAGTTTAGCAAAAGAAAATGAGACAAATACACTCCAACTATCGGCTGTAGTTTCATAGCAGCATGTTTTCAAAGACTGATATTCACCTTTTTTGATTGTTGGCTTAAAAAAAAAAAAATTGTAATGTGAAGCATTTTCAACAGACAAGCCACGTTTCATGATTTTCAGAAGCCTGAAAAACACTATGGGATTGATAGGATTCCTGGTTTTTACAGGTGTTTCTTGCTAAGGATTTAGAAGATCTAACTTTGAGAGGGCAGGTGGTTCAGGACTTTTTTTTTTAAAAGCCATACTCATCTCAATGTCCTCAAGAGTACATCCTGAAATCATTAATTGCCTTTGAAGACTTACATCAGATAAGCCTCATCACTTATTTCCAACGTGTGTTTCATTCTGAATACTGTGCTCGGTTTTGGGCCAAAAAGAAAGACATCGAGGTGCTGGAACATTTCCAAAGAAGCGCAATAAAGCTGGTTAAGGGTCTAGAGAACAAGTTTTATGAGGAGCAGCTGGGGGAACTGGGGTTGCTCAGCCTGGAGAAAAGGAAGCTCACGGGAGACCGTATCACTCTCGACAACTGCCTGAAAGGAGGTTTTAATGGGGTGGGAGTTGGTCTTTTCTCCCAGGTAACAAGTGATAGGACAAAAGGAAATGACCTCGAGTTGCACCACAGGAAGTTTAGATTAGATATTGGGAAAAATTTCTTCACTGAAAGGATTGTTAAGCATTGGAACAGGCTGCCCGGGGAAGTGGTGGAGTCACCATCCATGGAAGGATTTAAAAGATGTGTAGATGAGGTGCTTAGGGACACGGTTTAGAGATGGGCTTGGCAGATATTAGGTTATTGGTTGGACTCTATGATCTTAAAGGTCTTTTCCAACCTAAACCATTCTATGATTCTGTGATTCTATTCCATGTAGCATCACACAGAATAGCAGTTAGGAACCAAAGAGTTACCTTAGGGACTACTAAAATAAAGAGGAAATGCCCAAAGTCTGTGTTGCCATCCTAGAAAGTGTTGTATTGGAAGAGATGATTTAAGAAGACATGGTGAGCATGTACACAGCTTTACACATCTACGCAGGATTTCACTAGATTCCACTCAGTTGAAGTCTTCATTACATTTTTGTTATAGTATTATATCTGTGTGCCTGACAGTGGTGCACTGAACACTGGAAACACCAATGCACAGAGGCAAACAGATGCCAAAGGAACCACACTGACATACCCATTGAGGATTTGGCCCACAAACAGAAAATCAGTGTTACAAAACAGATCCAAAAAAATACCTCTTTTCTACTGCCAAAACAATTTGGCTGGGATGAAAAAATGTCATCTCTGGATCCAGATTTGCATTGTGCCGCAAACTACATCCCGTGCTTTCCAACCACAAGTTCTTCAGAATTATTTAATTCACTGACATCATTGTTACTTTTTTAGAGTTTTTTATGTATTTTCCTAACTTTTGCTTGTGACTTCACTGACAGGTGTCTTTCACTTTAATGATTACTGCTCTTGGTTTTTTTGCCAACCACAGAAATGACTAAAATATTTTACTAAATAAAGACAAAGAAAAAATACTTTCTATTTTGCAAAATAACAGCACGCATTGGAAAAAAAAAATAATTTTCTGGTTTCTAAACCACTCCTTCACACTGTATTCTGTATTTTTTACACAGTGAAGGCTCTGCCAATTTCTTTCCCCCTGACTTTGCTGAACACCTGCCAGAGCGAGGTGTTTGCCAATAAACAGGGGCCTTAAGTGCTATGACAATTAAAAAAAAAATTAATAATCAGTACAAATTCTTGGTACTATTATTATTTCTAACATCCATGCTCTTTGTTCTGTGCTCTCACCTTCTAGAGCAGCTGCTTCTAGGAGAGCAAAGAGAGCAATTGCCAGCAGGTGGCACTCCAGAATACGAAGCATTAAACACCAGGGCCTGCAGGACCAAGAAAGGCAGTTCTGCTTGGCTGTCCCGCTAGTTTGCTTTAGCACCCTTCAGGAGGTTTGGTCTGGTTTGGTTTAGGATGAGCATATCCCCTTTCCCGCACCAAACAGCAGGGAGAAATCCTGCCAGTCCCAGCTTTTAGCACCATAAGATCATCCTCGTGCTGGGTGTGATGCATCAGCAGGGTGAGGTGAACCTTGTACAGTCATTCCTGAGAGAGTAAGGTATCAGCACACCTCAAGCACTGAGCTAATCACTTGCTCCCTGATGAACGGGAGAGCTCCCCGTAGGACAGGTAGAGTTGCTTTCTCACATTATGCATGGAGAGGTGGCATCTTAATGCCCTCCACCACTCTCCTACACTCCTCCAAACAAGCAGCAAGCTGAGTATAGCTGAAATAATGCTGGCTTTTATTGCATTAAGACAGCACCACCAACAAACATGCTCTTAACAATTAGGAAGCCAGTCTCCCTTCTGTTTTAGTTATTCCCTGCACATATGTAACAGCTACAGTGTTCACTTGCATTGGTAGGAAGCTTCACTACAGATGGTTCCTCGAGGTGAAATTAAGACTCCCACCCTCCTGTGAGCCTTCTGCCTTGCCCCAACACTCATGATCCTCCTGCAGTGATGTCCATCAAACCATCACTTCTTCCAATCAAACACTGACTTAGGAAAGCTTCTGTCTGGTAGTCTGTAGAGCCTCTTGTCAGTAGTCTGGCTTCTGTCAGCCAGAAGTAATAAAGCCACCTCAAAGAGCTGTAGCTCACCTGGGCTTTCCAATTGCTTGTTTTGTTCTTGCTGAAAAACTTCCCAATACTTCAGTGTTCAAAATGAGGCTCTCTAAATCACTGTGCAACTTGGGGAACATAGGAGGAGGTACCCTTAAACCTAGCGAGATTGTGCTATTTTCTTAGAAAATGAAATTTCAAAGAAACACAATGGAAGACAGGTGTTTCATCCAATTCTAGGCATCGAGCATAGTAATCAACATTTAGAGAGGCAATGAATTGGCTCAGTAGACAAAGATGCACTTGACACATCATTCTCCTGTAGAAGAGCTTAAAATTTAAAACACTGAAGGTCATACAACTGGATAGAAAAAAGTCTGCATTTTTATCAGATGTCTTTATGTCTTTTATACCTAAAAGCTATACAAATATGCAAAATATCCAGCCCTCTTGCAAAAAGTGTAATAAGCATTTACTGCTTAAACTCTCCTTAAAGGGAAACCTGTACCAGGGGATCCATCTGCTCTTGTGGAAATAACAGAATAGATCTGTCAAAGTAATTTTCTTTCCTCTCCTGTACATGTCAGTGGATCACAGGCATTTCCCCACTCCCCCATCAAAACTGGTGCCAAATATAAATAGACACAGAACTGGAAAACTTTACAGTCATCTCTGGATCAGCAACACACAAACCAAATAAAACCAGGCAAAGTAATGGGCTCTTCTTGCAGGAGGGGGTCCACAGTCAATGCCACTGATATCCATTGTGGTTCATTTATATCTAGAATTCCAAACTCCTCACAAGCAATAAATACATACATTTAAAATAAATAAATGAAATAAAATAAAATAAAAGGCTCACCCACTGAAAGAGGCATGATTCAGCTCAAAGTTTACATTCTGTAGAAGCATAGAATGGTCTAGGTTGGAAAAGACCTTTAAGATCATAGAGTCCAACCAATAACCTAACACTGCTAAACTAACTTCTAAACCACATCCCTAAGCACCTCATCTACACATCTTTTAAACTCTTCCATGGATGGTCACTCCACCACTTCCTTGGGCAGCCTGTTCCAACGTTTAACAATCCTTTCAGTGAAATTTTTTTTCCTAATGTCCTCTCCTGGCACAATCTCTTCTCCCATCACTTGTTATTTGGGAGAGTGACCCCTATCTCTCTGCAACCTCCTTTCATGCAGTTGTCAAGAGCAATAAGGTCACCCCCGAGCTTCCTTTTCTCCAAGCTAAACAACCCCAGTTCCCTCAGCTTCTCCTCATAAAACTTTTTCTCTAGACCCCACTACATTCACTGCATAGGAGTTTGCTCAATACACGTTTTTAAAGCAAGTATCTTTTACTACACAAAGATGGGCTGATGGCATGGAAAGAATAATGAGGCAAATGTTCTTGCTTACTCTGCCTTCCTAGCTGCTATCCCAATGTGGATCTGGTTCATAAAATATTCACCTGTAGAAAAGCAAGTCATGAAGCATAACTGTAACCCATACCAATCTTAACCCTAAGCAGCAAGGAAGCATGTAACTGTCTAGTGATTATCATGAGACATCAGAAATATCTCCAAACTAGTAAGTTGGGCAGTTGTTCCTGCAAGAACTTATTTGGATCTCCTGTTTCCATGGATCTCCCAGAAGAGATGCATGGATGATATTCCACCTACCTGATTGGGAAGGAAAACTACGAGATGCACAGTCTTTGGTACTCTCCTCACTATTAGGTACAACAAACTGCCTTCTCTAATGAGCAATCTCTCTTGATAGACCATATTGCATTTACTGTGGTCTTTTGGGAGCTTTAATGTTCCCTAGCAGCAAAGTGTAGGAATGTGCATTTCAAGTGGGTTCAGAAAGGCACACAAAATTATCTATCACTGACTAGTCAATAGATAAGAAAAGGGTCAATCCCTTTTTAAGTTCTGAATTTAAATTTAGAAGAAATTTGGGGGAGGTAGGGGACCAAAGAGGGAAGGAATATTAGAATGAAAGCATTTGCTTTAAAGTTAATCATTCTATCCACCTATGTTCCTTTTTTTAGCTTTATTTTCACAAATGAGCTCAGATTTCACAAGACGACTTTCAGGCTCCCCAAAATAAGAGTGCAGGTGCAAAACACTGGTGGTTAAATGAGAATAAGAATACAGGCAGAAGACCTTCATAAGGAGAAAAAATATCATTAAATATTTTCACTCCCTTGTGTGTGATTGCATAAACCTCTAAAGAAAGCAGTAAAGGTCACTGAAATGCACAGGTCTTTGCTTTTGAAGAAATGTTATTGCATATTGTTTAAAATTAGATGAAAAAAAAACAATGAGCACAAGTGCTAGAAAATTAGACCTTTAAAAGAGTGAACTGAAAAATTCCAACTCAGCATGATATCCTGATACAAAATTGCACATGTATAGGTTATGGCCACCTCTGTGTCTCTCCATTTGAAAAAGCAACAGTTTTACAGTCTTATTAAAGGACAAAGTTGTAGATCCTTATCACTTCATTAAATTGCCAATGCATGATCTTTAATTTTTTTGTTCTTGTTTCATAATCACCCATTAACATAAAAAAAAAGATTTTCTCCAATAGACCACATAGAGCAAGGAGTAGTACAGGAATGTAACCCTGCAACACTGGAAATAATTAGTCACGTTCCTCAAAATATGAAGGATTGTTTGCTGTACCTCCTCCAAGGGCTACAACAGTAAAGTTCCTGTAGTCATGAGGTCATGTTTCCATTGCCCTTCACCAAACACCACCACTCATTTTTGGGTCATGCAAACTCCAAACAAGTGGACATAATGAAGAAGGCAAACACGTCACAAAATTGTAACTTTTCTTGAGGTAACTCCTCTTTACCAGGGTAAGACCAAGCAGCCCTCTAGCTCATACCTTCTTGTGTCAGGGATATGGCTGCATCAGAAGAGAGAAGACCTGGACTGTAAATCAGGACTTCAAGAAGAAAGTCAATGTGAAGGGGTTTTTTTCCCTAAACTATCCTCTTAAAATGCACGTTTTATTACCAAAATCCCTTCCACCAGCTTACCTTGCCCTTTTGCAAGGATGTTCAGGAACATCAGTAAGATAGCATGAATTTTTTTTTTTTTTTTTTTTTTTTTTTTTTTAAATCACAAGAACTTTGCAAGTGGATAAATAATTTCTTTAAATCCTCATTTCTTTACAGATGTGAAAACTAGCCTGGGTCCAGTCTTGCCAGTATTTCTTTGTGCCAGTGACCCCTCCATATGAAGCAGGTTCACTGAGCTGAGCAAAACCTCTTTCACAATAATTGTTCTCAACAGCAGATTTGGACCAGACTTGCCCAGAAATCCACCCTTCCAGTGGTGAACAGGTCATCCCACAAACAGTCCTGCTTCCCCCAGATGCCAGTGTATGTGACATGCTCTGCTTTAGATGAAAGCCTCAGTCTTCACAACATTTAGATAAAGGAGAGTGAGGCTAAATCTCAAAACATCCAGCAAAAGCTTTCAAAAAGGCAATTGCTGTATTTCTAAGACCACCTCAAAATCATCCTGACATGCCCTAGATTTCCTGATCTATTTTAAAATTCCCTTTCAACTGCTATTACTTGTGTTTTCTGTGGAAGCCACACAAACAGGGAGAGTAGCAACTTGCAAATGGTTGTAAGCTGAAAGGCAGAATCCATCATGAAACTGAGAGAATAAAACAAACATCCTGTACACTTGAAGACTTTCAGGAGGGTCAAGGTGTTTTTCTGAAGGGGGATTGCTAATTAGCCAACCATAACAGTAGTAACAATGTCTTTGTAGCAATAGTTCACTGCTTATTAAAAGCATATTTAGGAGGAATACAACTTCACTGAATTCACAATTTGCTATTACTGATCAGCTTCTGTTTTCTAGACATGCTTAAACTTTCTACACTGACACATTTCCTACTCCACGGACTAACTACATATCAGTCTGTTCAATCAACTCAACTCCAGTATTTCTGTTGATTTCTATTTTAAGAAGGGAGTCTTCTTCAGAAAGTAAGATCTGAAGTCTGAGGAGTACTTTATCCTCATTCCCAGTCCAGCTCCATTCCACACTTCAGAAATATTTATGTCAGACCAGCAAAAGACACCTCCTCAGGCATATCAAAACACCATCACCTACTTGCTGTACTCTGAACTCATAAGAAATTCCAGTATCCTGGTGTTATACTTATTATTGCAGGGCAAGCCCCTAAAAAAATGACATTTTGCAAATTAAGCCAAGATGCTAATTTAAAATAAAATTAGAGAAAAGTGAGTTTTAATGAAATTTTGGGATTTCAAATGAATATCTTATTAGTGAAGTGAAAAGCTATGTCACCGGTAGTAAGGGAAGTGTCTTTCTACTAAACACTGAAAAATTGGCAAACCATTTTCAGAACTGTAATGCTGCTTATAGCAGCTTGAGGTACTTGCTTATAGAATGACCCATGTTCCCATTCTCCAACGCCAGGTAGATTACATCTCCCATAATAACAATAGCAACTCAACATGAAAAGAATAGATGGAAGCCAGCCATAAATCCAAGCCCAGAGGGAAGAATGGGAAAAGAAAGTATGTTAATTACAGTCCCCATGGGAGATGGTGCTAGCTTTTCTAAACTTGACCCTACAGTCCCATTTTTCAGGGAAAGGAGCTTTGGGGTTCTTTTTCACCTCCATAAAACAAACCACTGAACTGTGACAAAATTAGGATGCAGGAAAAAATTCCAGAAGGTAATGCAGGACAAATCTTCAGATCTTCAGCTGAAGAGGCAAACAGCTTCACCCTTTTAGTCCTCAGAAGCTAAGGAGGGAAGGATTTTTCCACTCCAGGAATATTCTTGAGGCTTCGTAGAGCAACATATCCCAAGACTTCATTTTTCATCACACAATTCTTCCCATGTTTACTTTAAAAGAAAACTACTACACATAACTAGATCTTTAAACCCTGATTCATCAAGACCCCTCAAAGTGCTACATTTCTGTCACCAGCATGACAGAAAGACCTTGATCTATAGTCTTCACAGTGGTGCCACAGTGCTGGACACTGAAGTGAAATGAATTAGAGGGCCTCATGCCTTCTGGATGCTTCTTCATGCTGCTAACATCTCATCCTCAAATTAGAATACAAATGGATCTGGACTTAAAAATGGGACAAAACGGTCAAAACATAGTACCCCATTAAAAGTGAGAGGAAGCAATCCCTTTCACAATACCAGATCCCTGTGCAAGACACTGCAGTGGAAAAAAAAAAAAGTATTCAGAGAACTAGGTGCACACAATCTAGCCTGATGAAAAAACTCATTCTTTCAACACAGTTCAATCTGGAATATCAGCTGTGCTGATTAGCTGCTCTCTTCAATGGCCCCTTGTTCTTCTCTGTACTCTGAAGAAAAACTATTCTGAGCTGCAGTACCACTGAAAGAGTAATGAATGTGTCGAGCCTGGGTCTATCACAGGGCTGGCTCACCTAACTAAAGGAATGGCTTATGAATTGCAGCAATCTCTCCAAGAGGTGACTAGTATTTACTTTTCTCAAAGCACAATGTCAGGCAGAAGAAAAAGTTTGAATTAACACTTTTGCTGATAGTCCCCCAACAGTCTCAACATTGGCTGCCTCTAAAGGCCTCTGAGGAAGGTAACTGAAAAAGTAAGTCTGCAATCTTAAATCCTGAGCAAAGATTACACCACCATTAGTTAAAAAATTAGAGGGTACTACTCAAGAAAAAGTTTAAAGATTCATAGTTACAATACTGGATCTGTGATCTGCAATTTAGAAAGCATCTCTATTAAACTGGGGACAAATATGTGAAGTATTAATCCTGCCATTATTGGACATCTCAGCTTTACCTGAATCAGGAAGATGTAAGGTGGCCTAAATTGAGCTTCAAACAAGACGTCCATCCAAATTAATCTGCACACAAGAGGGTCAGGACTTCACAAGCCATATGCCAGTGGCAGAGTCAGTGAAGCCAAACAAGAACCTGGGTATGCTCAGAGCACAAGGAAACGTTCATTCACTAAGGGTGAATCTAACATAATGATAATATTATTTTCCCTTCTCCAAGATGAAACTTTTACCTATCAGCAATTTCAGTAGATCAGCAGTGCTCCACCAGTGCCTTCTGCCGACCCCAATCCATTTTGAAGTGCATAATTCAATATTCAGGTCAGAAAGGAAAAACGAATATGAGGGAAAGGTATAGACCTGAGTTCCTGTCCCTGTGCCAATGAATGTTTAATTCTTTTATATTAAAAATTCATTTGGAGAAGGACTAGAATCCAGGCAGTCTAATGGGTTTACTTATGAAGAGAAAAAGATCCACAATCAAATGCCACCAGACAAAGGTCTGAGCTCAGTCTAAGCTTCCTTCAGGTTGAGTTTCAGACCTAACAGAGAGAGCAACTGCTAGTTCCTCCTCTGCTTACTTGTCAGCAGAAGGTACCTAACTCCAGAAAGGAATAAAAAGTCGGTCATCACATTTTCCTGGAACAGCAAGAGAGCTTCCAGCTAAAAAGACCTCCTCTTGATTCTCCCTTGATGTGGCCAGATCATGTGTCCTTATCTAGGGTGACAGCTTATGCAAATCCCACTCTTGGGCCAACTTTTTTCCCAACATTGAACAAGAAGCCTTGTTATCTGCATCCCATAGAATATGGTGCCTAGAAGATAGATACCACAATACTTAGGGACTTTTGTGGATCTGCTTTGTTGAAAAAGTTCTTGAGTTGCTTTGGTGTTTCAAAAACTTTGAGCTGTGTGATTGACGTTGCAAATGACAGCAAACGGCAAACCCAACCAGAGCTAAACACTGAAGATCAAGTGCTGCATGCTCTCATCCACCATTCCTCTACAAATGGAAGAAGTTGAGGGGCTGCAGGGGTTTAAATACTCAGTCACATCTGAAGAGTCAGCCACTACAAAGAAAAAATGGACCTATTCAGCGGCTTTTCACAAGCAGAAGAAAAAAGTCAGCAAATATATTATTTGTAGCAAACAGTTCACATGCAGGTAGTTTTTGATTTAATACTTCTCAAAAATGGGGCAACCTAGCAAATTTTCTTGACAGTGAAAATAAGCTCTCCAAATAATCACACTGCCATACAAAGGTTAAAAGACTGAGTGGAAGGAGGTTGCATCTCCTGTACAAACAGGAAGCCACCACCCGGGCTGTCCCTCCGGCTGGCTGTGGAGCGGAAGCCAGGACAGGACTCTCCTGTCCAGCCAGGCACCGCTAAGGCAGCCAACGTCACATCAGCCTGCGGGGGGGATGCTGGAAAGCTCCATTGAAAAGCTGCCCTATAAATGGCCACCTTCCACGAGACACTGGGATATGGCTTTTAAAATCACAGCGTGTGACCACGCCTTCATCTCAACCCAAACAGGTTTACAGTGGACATAACAAAAAATAATTTTCAAAACAAGCTGCTCGATTTTTGTTGCTGTTGTTGTTCATTTTTATGTTTCCTTAATTCAGCAACTGTCGTCAGCATTGCCTTCAGCAAAAGCCACATTTAAAGGATGACATCCCAAGCAGCTTTCCCTGTGTGACATGAGTAGACAGGAGGGGCATTTCCTTTACTTTCTAGAAGCAGATGAACTCCCACTGAATATTTAATTCAGACTCTAAGCTGTTTTCACCAGTCACTTGAAAGTTAAATAATTATCCCATTTAAAGAAACTTAGCAATTATATTTTGCATTCCCCCCAAGCAACTATTGTTGTTGTGACAATATTAATCTTGTCCATGATGACTATTATCTGCTTTATAAATATTGATGATCTGAGTAATTGCTCCTCTGTACATATGCTTCTTACAGATACAAATTTCTCTGGCTGAAGTAGGCTGCTGACAAAGGTCTTTCCTCCTTCTGCATGTCAATGAAACATTACTGGAGGTGCCACAGATTTAAGTCCTAAGGAAAAAAAAAAAAAAATGCTGCGAGGAAAAACAGCTTTTGGAGAAGGGAAATGAAGTGACATCTGTCTGGACTTAGCTTACGCTGTGCCAACACCACACAGTTCAAAGGCAAAGAATTGCTCTGGACTCAATGCTGGCCACTGCTGCTAAACTGGGCATGCTATGTTCTTGGGACATGTTGTGTACAACACGCATGTTGTACCCACCCAGGGCTTACTTTTTCTGGATCAAAACCCAACCAGAAAACCAAACCAGTCTTATACTGGAGGAAGAACACCAAGCCGAACATTATGCTGGAACAGACTCCCAATGCCACCCTGTAACCTTTGCCAGCACAGAGCCAACATGTCACACAAAAGAAAAGCTGGTCTTGAGGCACCCAATGCCCATTCATAGAAAGTAGAGGCACACAATACAGCATCACTTCTCATTCTTTTTATAGAATCATAGAATTGTCAGGGTTGGAAGGGACCTTAAAGATCATCTAGTTCCAACCCCCCTGCCAACGGCAGGGACACCTCCCACTAGATCAGGTTGCTCAGAGCCCCATCCAGCCT
>JAAGNO010025838.1:5911-44097 GCA_033439905.1 Ceryle rudis
ATGGGTCGATCCAGGTTAGACATTTGGAAGAATTTCTTCACCATGAGGGTGGTGAGACACTGGAACAGGTTGCCCAGAGAGGTGGTGAAAGCCCTGGCCCTGGAAGACTTTAAGGCCAGGCTGGATGGGGCTCTGATCAGCCTGCTCTAGTGGGAGGTGCCCCTGCCATTGGCGGGGGGGTTGGAACTGGATGATCTTTAAGGTCCCTTCCAACCCTGACGATTCTACGATTCCATGTAAACAGGTACTAGTTGGCAAAACAACAGACCTAACCAAAAGTTAGGAGAATAGTGAATAGGCTTTGCCTGCCCCGAATGAATACTCGATTTGAGGTTTGAATACAGTCACGTCTAACTATTGCTGTGCTGCTATTATTTTGATAAAATAAAGATGAATTCAGGGTATGCAGTGAATTCAGTTTTCTCAGTTAATACTCCTGTACTTCAGCATCTTTTTATATCGCACAGCTTACGCATCTGGAAGAGCGTTAGATCTGAGCCAGCCTCAGAAGGCAATTCAAAAGCAGTGATGCTTTTCTTGCTTGAAGAACAGCAAGCAGAGGCAGTTCCCTGCCAGCTTATTGAGTGCCAGTCAGTGGTGCATCCTTTCTGTTGAACAATTCATATGCTCACTCAACAAAGGGTCTGAACATAGTTCACCTTTTTTAAAGGCTCTTTTCAAACAGAATTCAGTGCTCTATACGAGATGTTCTGAACTCTGAAGCAAGGGATAGATGTAAGATGCTAAAATGTACCTGTAAGTGTTGGACCATATGAAATATTAGTCTTTTGTTTCTGGGTGTCAGTGCTTCCAAACACTGTGGTACAGTGAAAGCATGTCTGTCTGCCTGCCTTAATACAGCTCAGTAAGTTGTTGGGTTTTTCCCTCAGGAGCTTGCTTGTCCTGAAGTGAAAACTGGGTGAAGTTTAGCTCTGGCTGTAGATCTGATACCGAATTGTGTCCTTGGTAGGACAGGCATTTGTGAGAATGAAAAGATGTACACGCGTCCCACGGGACAAAAGTTTGCAGTTGTATTTTTAACGTTAGTGAACCATAAATAATGTCTCTGGGTATCAGAGTTCCTGTGAGATATGCATCAGATACACTGATGCTAGGTGGTGTTTCTCAGTCAGTTTTCAAGGAGCTCCCTACCTGTGTGTGTACACCCACTCAGATCTGTAAGGATGATCTGTATTCTGTATGAATTAATTTGTATATATGTGCATCTGTGTGTTATGGATATGTGAGTAAGATTATAGATGTGTATGATACACTAATAAAATAAATCCAGGCACACACATGTGGTACCTCATTGTGTTTGTGCCAAAGGGAAAAGCACGTATGGGGATTTTTTGGCTGCTTTCTTGAAGCAGCAGTCACACAGAAGTCATTTGGTGATGTGTGAAGTGTAACTTTGCCTCTCCTTTCCGGTAGTTTCAAATCTGAATAGTCTGGTAGTTATGTTTTGTAACTGTTTTCTTATACCAATCAATACATAGACGTCTCTTTCATCTTGGTGTTATTTTCCATGAAATAATTATATGGAAGGATAACTAATTACAGTGATTTATTTGGTTTATTTTTTTACATGGCTTTTACAGTGAGCTTCTTTGATCTCTTTATCCATAATGTTCAGTAGCTTGCTTTAACGAGGATTTTGAAAGAGTGTATTAGTAAAAACAGCAAAATAGTTCTTTTTAATCGTGGCTTTTTTTGCTGACTAGTCTGGTACTACAGATTTTAGCGTGTTCCACTTTTCACTAAGCTACTTCTCTCTCGTGATGCTTCTTTTCCCTGCGTACTTAGGATACGAAGCAAGAATGGAAAGCAGAATGTGCCGTTATCCACAGCAACTGTGTCGATGGTTCACAGTGTCCCAGAACTGAAAGTTAGCTCTGAGGTGAGTACCATCATGCTTTCTTTATTCATACCACAGTTGAGAAGCTCAATTATAGGAGTTTATTCAGTGTTGTATGTGCTTCATGCAGAAAGTTTGGCTTTACTTTAGAGGAAATTGGTGTCGAACATCATTAGCCCAGGGTTTTTGTGGCAGATTGCTTTTGATCAGGTTTTATACTGGGTTGTTTTAGAACTGTGCACTGAAAAGATGATAATTCTGTGACAGCGGCCCTAAAACTTAATGCTTCCCTGGTTCTGTCTCTAAGAATGAATGGTTTGTGGAAAGGTTAGTTTCCACTAGTTGAAATGCACTCAGAGCTTGTAATGTCTTCGAAACCTGCCTTCCCCGGTCACCTCGAGACTGGTCCCACTAGAGATAGTAGAGCTACTCTGTTTGTAACTTACCTGTATGTTAAATGCCATTATTTTTAAATATTACATTCAGCTGAGTCATCAAAATACATTAATGACACTTTAAGAGGAAAAAGCAGGTTTATTTTTAAGAAAAATTTATTTAAAAAAAAAAATCTTTAAAATATTCCTTACCAACTTGATCTGGTACCTTTTTACGTTGCTGCTCTTTCTTTAACTCTCCGAAGAGCAGCAATGAGGAGAAATGTCAGGCTATAAGCAACTAGAAGTGCCCTCATCACAGAAGAGCATTTAATTCCTGCTCCTTCACAATGCTCCCCTTAAAAGCAAAAGTTAAGTTTACCCTCCAGCTTGCTATCAAAAGTGGTCAAAGTGAACACAGAGCTTACTGTGCTGCTTTGGAAGTTTGTAAATACGTACAAAACAAGCAAACTTCGACTCACTGCTGTGGTGTACGGTCTTTGAAATCAGCACCCCTACAGAACTACATGATCTAGGTCTGCTGGCGTATAGTCTTTAATCTCAGGTTGACAACTAATGAATGCAGCTTCAGTTGCGTAACGGTGTCAGCCACGTTGTACCCAACTGGTGGAAAACTGCTGAACGAAGCAGCTGCAGTTTTCAGAACTACTGAAGAACCTGTCCTGTGTGTACTCCAAAGCTGCTGCTATTTCTTCTCAAGCCTCTTGGCCTTAAATTGATTTGGTGGTTACTTCTTTATCGAATTTGGAGGTTGTTTTTATCAATGTTAAGAGTTACCAGTGTCGCAAAGACCCGAGAGTAGGCTTTGAGAATATTGGATTTTGAATGTAAAAAAATTGCTAACAAAGCTGCCATCACTACAGCTGCGTTGAAGCAGCATTTCTTACCTGTTAGTTTGCAGCAACAGTTCTCAAGTTTACAATACACAAAAGGTAATAAACCTAATTTTTCTTCGAAGCTAAGCTTGGCTGTGAATATTTTGTTACAGCAAGCTGAGCAGCTAGGAAGAGAAGATCAACAGCGACTACATCGAAATCGAAAGCTGGTGCTCATGGTAGATTTGGACCAGACATTGATCCATACTACAGAGCAGCACTGCCAACAAATGTCTAATAAGGTAAGTGTTTGGTGTTAACTTCCGGGCCCGTGTAACAACAGGAATATTTCTAGCAACATTTCAGTGATGGTTCTTGAAGAAAAGATGCTGTGATTAGGTAAAACGGTGGTTGAAGAATAACACAAAAGGAGAAGGAAGTCGTGTTAAATATATTCCTTCTTTCCTCTGCATTTAAACTGAGGATTTAAGCTGTTTCTTCCACTTAAGCCTTCCTGCACTTCTTCATTCCAGTCACTTTAAGCAAGAAGTTTCAGGTAGCTATTTTTAATCTCTGCTTTCCTTCCTCTCCATTTCACAAGTCTGAGGCAGATACGGTGAGTTACTGTTGGCAGTCCTTTTTTGGGTAATCCTGTGTGTGCCATTCCATGAATATGTCCAGTGATTCTTTTCTTTTTTTTTTTTTCTTCAATTTAATTTTTTGGGAGGGAGTTCGGATGTTGCTGTTCAGTTTTTTTCATTAACCACTTGTCATTGAAGTGATAGGGACTTTTGGCTTAGAACACTTCCAATTTGGAAAGTTGGAAACAAGAAGCACTTTGGAATGTGTCTGCAGTGTCTTGTACAGGATGATGCAAATTCAAACTCCAGTGTCACGCAAACTCCAGTTGCTTAGTTCCTCTTACGCTCAGCATCTGCTCACACCTGCTAGCAAAAAACAAGCTGTGAATGTACTTTGCTATTGAGAGTAAAGGGAACAGTGAATATTCAGCTTAAAGATTAAAAAAACCTTGTGTATTTGAAAGTATGTCTTCATCCACATAAATGCGTGGTTTGGAGAAAAGCATTTTTTAAAAGATTTGGGGATTTTAACTGGGATCTTTAGCTGCAAACTTTATTGTCTGGTATCTGATGGGAAGTTCCCATCGACTTTTTTTTTTTTTTAATCCAAAAAAGCCTTTCTCTGAACTCGGTATGTGCTGAAGCTAATCTGGGTGAAGCTCTCTGAGAGCACCGACTGGAGTGGGATCTTGAACTTGCAGATAGTTCTCAAGTTCCTTTTTACAGCTTGTTTTGTCAAGAGTTACCTTGATTGTAAACTCTTCAACGGTGCAGCTTCCTGCATTTGAAAAACTTAATGTTGAGCAGCCTGGCACAAGAGTAAAAGAAGTGCTTCGGGTTTTATTCATCCACGTAATCTTTGGGGACAAGACTTGCTTTAGCCTAATCAGACCAAATAAAAGTAGTGTAACTGATGGAAGAGGGCACTTCTGGAATGCTGCTGGTTTTGTTTGGTATTTTGATAATATGAACCATGCTCTTTCTTCTAGGGAATATTTCATTTCCAGTTAGGTCGAGGTGAGCCTATGTTGCATACTCGTTTGCGTCCTCATTGTAAGGAATTCCTGGAAAAAATTGCCAAGCTGTATGAATTACATGTTTTTACTTTTGGCAGCAGACTGTATGCACACACAATTGCAGGTGAGTAGTATTTTACACTTAACAGTATTCACGTACTCAGCCTTCACACTCGAATAACTAGTTTTCTTTATGTGGTTGTTTTCAAGTATTTGTTCTCTGTTTTGTGCAAAACCACTTCCTAAATAGTCCCTTAAGCAGAATTTTTGGCTTGTTCATAAGGAAGTACCTGTATGTTCTGTAACTTTAGAAGTAATCTCCACACCCCCCCCCATCATACGTGCTATTTTTGCTTCCCTGATGGTTAGAAAATCAGATGGTGATATGACAACTAGTGTATTTCTATTGAATTAAGCAAGAAATTGTGTATGGGCTCTCAAACTGATCTGCAGCATCACTTGCCTTAGAAACCTAAGGCAACAGTTCCATAAAAATCAAGGGCATGAAATTCTGTCCTCCTGTGGGGAACACCCACCCTCCATTGTTTCCTTTCACCAAAGGAGGTTTGGCTGCTACAAATCGATTTACAGCGGTGGTATTTGTCTCCTAGAGCTTATCTGAGCAAAAGGAATTTTATTCACCTGGAATACTGCATCCAGCTCTGGAGCCCTCAGCACAGGAAGGACCATGGACCTGATGGAGCGGGTCCAGAGGAGGCCACAAAGACAATCAGGGGGCTGGAGCACCTCTCCTATGAGGACAGGCTGAGGGAGCTGGGATTCTACAGTCCAGAGAAGAGAAGGCTTTTGGGGAGACCCAACAGCCACCTTCCAGTACCTGAAGGGAGCTGATAAAAAGCCTGGAGAGGGCCTGTTTACAAAAGCCTGGAGTGAAAGGACGAGGGGCAGTGTTTTTAAGTTAGAAAAGAGTGGATTTAGATTGGATGTAAGGAGGAAGCTCTTTACTATGATGGTGGTGGAGCACTGGAACAGGTTTCCCCGGGAGGTGGTTGAGGCCCCATCCCTGGAGACATTCAAGGTGAGGCTTGACAGAGCTCTGAGCACCCTGCTCTAGTTGAGGCTGTCCCCGCTCTCAGCAGGGGGGTTGGACCGGATGACCTCCAGAGGTCCCTTCCAACCCAGACATTGCTATGACTCTCTGATCTAGCAGTATTTTCACATATTCAAGAACGTAAGACTATTTTTCTCCTAGCAACAGAAAACTTGCGTTAACAACAGTAGTCTGCGGTGTGGATCACTAGCTGGAATGTTTGCTTTTTTCCAAAAAGCATGAAATAAATCTGCCCTGTTATGCAAGCATACAGGTCAAATTCATGTTAGGAGCGTGACTAAGTTTAAACCAGAAAATTGATTTTCACCCTGAGTCGTCTTTAACAGATTAGTCTTTTCACCTCAGCTTTTCGTTTATTAAGTCTGTTGGACTAAGACAATGTAATTATCAATGCTTTAGGTTCTGACTCTTCGTGTCAAACTGTCCTTGCTGATCTTCTGTGTCTCCTAGCTTTTCTTTTTGCCTTGCACATCTGCTTTTTCTGTCATGCTGCCACGAGTGCCTTGAGCAATGCTATCCCAACGACCCCACTTCTTGGCAAGAAAGGAAGATTCCAAAATAGACAGCTGGCTATCCTAGTTAGCTCTAGAATGTTTTAGAAAGGAGTTGTGGATTTGGAGAATGAACTTGTACATGTTAAATAAGCCACAGAAGATGCTTGTTAGGACAAATATAAGAAACTTCTGTATTCAGAAAGTGCTATCTATTTGTAGTCTCCAACTAATTCTCCTTGAAAGAAAGTTCAGGGCAGGAATTACCCATCCAGGTTTCTACATTACTCAAGATTTATTGGCCAAGTTGATTGAAGAATCTTCCTAAAGCTTTGCTGTTGGATTCTGTGTTGTGTACTGCTAATGCATTAACGCTTCTGTACCCTCCTGCCCTTCTTACAATGTGCTTATTTCTTGGGTAGCAAAAGGGGAATGGTTTTCTTATACACTAGGCCTAAATGCCTGGTAGTAAGAAGTGGGTGGGAAATCTTCCTCACAGGATCTATGTGCCAAAATCTGCCTCGTGCCCAAGGTCAGAGATGTATAGCCAATGTGCTTCAGCCAGGGAGGAGTTAGAGGTAGTAAACTGATGATGTGCACGTGCTTTCCCAATGACTGATGTTCTCTCAGTGTGACTTGGTCCTGTGTTTGCTCTTTTTAATCTCTCGGACAAAATTGAGATTACCCTGCAGTCCACGTGCTGGCAGAGAGATGCTTATGTGACAAGCCTCTTTGTGGGCATCCTCCTTGAGCTGATCTATCTGTTCCACAGAGGAAGTAGCCACCAAATGAGCAAACTGGGGTAATTGCTGCCATCCCCAGACTTCTGGATTTTTGCCTGAAGCTGCCTACCCTCATCAAAAGCATCCAAACTGAGTGCATTACTTGTACAGCCATGATGATAGTTGCAGCTGAAATGTGTTGGCGTGGAGAAAGAGCTTTTGGTCCACATACTCACCTGTGTAACTGAGATGCAGTAACAGAGAAATCTAATGCACAGAGACAACGCTTGATGGCAGTGTTGGTTAAATGATTTCTCTGAGAGCTCTCAGTTGGATCTCTTACTGGCAGTCCTGCCTTACATAAAGGAAGGACTTGTAATGAAATGCCAAGAATGTTTGGGGTTTTTTTTGTAAGAAAAAGGTTGGCTTCCTAGGTCCTTCCACATACATCCTAGATTTCTTTGTGAAATCTGAACTCTGAGCTGCCCCTTCCAGGTCCTGGAGGGCTTTTTACTCCTTTTGCAAGCAGATGATACCTTGTCAGGCTTTCTCTCATCTCAGCTGACTCCTATCAGCTGTTAAGAGGGATTAGCTGATATTTGTAAACACCCATTTCTGTCTGCTGAAATCATTTATCCTCAACTCTCTTAGTCTGACACGTTTGCAAACTGGTGTCTTGTAATACGTTTATGAAGATAAGATTTGGATTTTATAATCTGGAGCTTCCTGTAGTATTTCTCCTCTGCATAATTATTTTGACCAACTGTTACTTACTCCCCCCCCACACACACTCTGCGTAAGAGAAGTTCAGAGTGTTTGATACTGAAGTCAGCTTAAATGCTGGTTGTGAAAGTCAGTGCCACTGTGAATTTTGAGTTCAGAGGCCTCTAGGCAGCACTAATGCAATGTGAAATCATCTTAAGATTTGTAGTGGAGTTCTGAAAGTAGGACTAAGTTGAGGGCACTCATATGCTACAGGAAGTATATTACAGTATGTACTTCAAGAAGTGTCAGAATATGTGTGTGTGTAGTCACCGGTGCCTGAAGGTTTCCAATGCTATTGAAAATTTGGGTCAGCAGCTCTTTCCAGGTTGTAAAGCAGGACCCGAAGCAGAACTGGACATGACCTGATACTTCAGAAATTCACTTTTTCCATTTCTTTTTTAAAAAAAGTACTTCATGTTGGATTCTACTGTTACATCACTTCTACTTAGGAACTGCTCTTTATCTGTCTAAAAGACTCGAGACTTCCCCAGTACAAGTCAGCTACTTTTCAACATTGCATCTTGTGATGGTTTTTCAACTTAACTTTACAAATCTTATTTACAAGTTTGCTATTCTAAGAGTCTGTATAAGATCAGGTAACACAGCTTGATAAGACAGTATGTACAGAGACCCAGTCTGAGATAAGCAGAGAGAAACAAGCTACTGGGGGGAATAGTCTCTGATAGTTAAGTCTCCTGGCAGTCAGGGTAATGATAGTGTCTTCAGTTGGCTCAAGAAGCTACTTACCACTAATTTATGAGAATAAATGGAAGCTCAGGTTTGATTTGAAACAGCAAGTCTTTGTCTTCAATCATTTTGACTTCTGCAAAAGGTTTTAACTCTTGAAAACACGCTTACAGAATGAGAAATTCATCAGCATTTATCCTTCTGCTGGAAAGGTTTCTGCAAGCTGATACTTCTCCAATTTAAGAATTAAATAAATAAACCCCATTAATTGTCAACACTGTGGCAGGAAACTGTGACCATAATACTTTTACAAGGTTTGGTGGTGGGAAATGGATAGGAATAAATGAATGAAACAAGGTTAAGAGTCCATTTCAGGAACACTTCTGGTGTTTCTGTGTACTCGGAGAGTTAATACATGGAACTCTTCATCATTCTGAAGTCACAGAAACTTGAAACAAAATGCCCCCGCAGAAAAGTGACATGTTCTAAGCAGAATCTTTCTTGTGGGCTAGATTGACTTTTCGTAAAGAAGTCTCCAATAATTTGGAAGGTATCGTCAATTTGAAGCCTGCATCTTCATTGTTAAAAGTTAACATCCAAATGATGTACTGTCATAATACTCGAAATCTTTGTGGGTCATGAAAATATTTTTCCTTTTGAAGATAGTAGAGCTTTTCACAGTGAAGGTTTCCCAGTTCTTTTTATTAGTGAAAGCAGTATAATGATGATTTTTTTCAGTAAAGAAATTACATCTTAGCCTTTACTTAATATTATCTTGGAAAACGCGTCATCATCTATTTATTTCTAATAAAGTTTTTAGTTCCTCAGATTTATGTTCTATTTGCAATCAAAAAAAAAACCAATTAAAAGTTAATGTTTTAACGAACAGGATGTGATAGAGCCACTGGTTGTCTGGTTTGCTTTTGCATGGAGTAGAACTGCTGCAGAGCAGTGCTGTTTTCTGTGTTGCTGCTATTCAAGCAGCTTAACCTCGAAAGACCCAACTCTCTTAAGATGGCCTTTCCTCTTCGTGGGTGCATCTCTGGAGAGCTGTATCCTCGGTGTATTTTTAGGGGAAAACTATTAAACTTAGTAAGTCTTTACCCCAGAGCTTTATTGGAAGGCTCCAGAACACCTACTCCTCTCTAATCACTGGCAGCTAGGGTTTCTCCGTTTGCCTTGTTGTGTTCAACTTCCTTTTTCTTACAGTTTTAGCAAGACAGCACTGAAACTGGATGCCCCATTGTGGTTTTACCATTTAATCAGTGCGCTCCTGTCCACTTTAGTGGAGAGTTCCTGTGTATTCAGATAATTAGCAGAAGAGAATTCGGTTGTATGACAGCTTATGCAGTTTGTCAGAATATCTGTGTGTACAGCAATAAATCTTTGTAGCTAATTCTCTCAATTCATTATGCCTAGGTACTGCAAGGGTCTCACTACAGGGGATGATTCTACGAGTTTGCAGCAATTCTTAAGCATAGTCGGGTGAGTTAAGGTTGAACCTCTGTCCTTAACTCGGAATTTTCTTGCTTTTATGGGTTTTAAGTTATTCCAGTTACACATTAATACATACAGAGTCAACTTTTCAGAAGCGATGACTAGATATATTTTATTTTTTTTTTAATTTCTGCCCTCTGTTTTTGAAGACCCAGATGTGCTTCTGGCAGCTGGACTTCTAAAAGGAGTTGAACACGTGTTCTGTACAAATCTCAAAGCTCCTTGAAAGAAAACTGCAGTTGGTCCTTAGAGTCTGTAGTGATTTTGAACTCTGGTTCTGGCTGCAAGATGGCCACCATTTAAAAGAAAGTAAAACTTTAAAATATTACTCCCAGATAAATATCGACTGCCTTGTATTCCTCATAAGAATGAGAAGTTGATGCCAATGCCAACACTAACTCAGGAAAAACGGAAAACTCAGATTAGCATGTAAAATGCCAGTTTCTTCCTAAGCGCTTACGTGGCTCTGATATGCTCATGAAGATGAACTTCATTATCAGAAGCTAGGTTCAGAAGCATGTGCATGTGTGTTTGTACACCCAGGTCACCATTTTCCTAAATAATGGCATTTTATCTTGCTTTAAAATCAGCTAGCACAGCTTCTCCTGCTTTGGTTTCCGTGTCCTTTTTTTTTTATTTATTTTTTTTTTCCTTAAGAGTGCAGTCAGAAAAGTTACTGCACCTGGGCCTAAATATTTCTAACAGTCCCAGGATATTCGTTGTAGGTAATTGTATGAACCTAGCTGTTAGAGGTGCAACTTAAAACCTACAAATGCAAGAGCTCCGGCTGAAACTGTCCCTGAACTTGCCCATTGTGCTTAAGTATTGCAGCACATTGCCGACTCTTGTGAGACTTCTCCGCAGTCCCTAGGCATAACGAGCTCAGGAGAGCAGTTAGCTTTAGAGAACCACCTCTAGAGAGAGAAATGTAAGTTGCAAATTCGTGTCTCTGTCACCAGCTCTATCACTTTTGGCCTAATATATTTGGCTCTCTCAAATTTAGTTAACTTGAATTGCACTTTTATTGCTCTGAAAGAAAAGGAGATGGGTTTTTTTTAACAGTAACCCCACTGCATTAGTTACAAATATTAGTGTTTACCCTTTCCTCTATAGTTACCTTAATTACCTGTTCAACTGCTGAACAGATTAAAATAGCTGAATTATATAGAACGTAAATGAGGAGCAGTCATCTTGAGCATTAACTTTTTAACTTCTTCTTTCAAAAGGATTTTTGGATCCTGAAAAGAAGCTTTTTTCCCATCGGATATTGTCAAGGGATGAATGTATCGATCCATTCTCTAAAACTGGGAATCTTAGGTATGTATACAGGTCTTCTGCATTAAACACAGATAGAATATGCTAAATGGAATAAAAATTACTTCCTCTGTAGTTAACATGTTTATAGTTGTTTATTTGCCCCTTAAGTATCAACACCATCTCAATAAAACCGAGACGTTGGACACTGCAGCGTTTCACCTGCAGAATGTGATACTGGAACAGGAAGAATGTGAAGCAATGGGATCACGTTTTTACTAATACTTTTTATTCTTGTAATAACTTGACCATAATTCCACTTTGTGGCTTGTGGTCTCGTATAATGACTTGTATGTTGTGGTTTTTCTAATTAAACCAAATCTCTCAGTTTGAGGTTAATTCATCTTTGATTACCTAGGCTTCTGGCTTTCAAATGCGCTATACATCTAGCAGCTTCTCTTCTCTAGTGTTCCTTGAAATTAGGTCCCCTGGAGCCTTGGATTCATGGTCTAGTCTAACCTCAGGTTCTGATCTTTTTCAGAGTATAAGGCCAGGATGTTTTTCTAAAAGACAGACCTGTTTAGTATTTCATAAAGCGAGACTAAAAACAGTTGTCCCTTTCCCCTATGACCATAGCAAATGAGAAGCTTTTTTTTTCTTCTCTTGCTCTGCTTTTGTATCCATATGTATATCTTAGGTACTTTACCTTCTCCTCCTAGGTCATAAAGCATGGTTTTTTTACTTCTTTTGTCTTGGATTGACTGATTCTACTTTTAAAAAACTGTTCTTGTCTTTTTCCTATTCACATATCAACAGTGTATTGACCGTGTGATAGCTGGCTCTGGGCTGTTCGGTGCCATAAACTGTGAAAGCCAGACTGAAGTGTTGTAATGTTTTGTTCTTGCGGAGGTTTGTTGGTTCCTGCTCATAGCCTTTGGGATAGAGATTTAAAAATAGCTGTCTCCTATTATTATTAACTTTAATCAGTTGAATATTAATTGAGCTTAATTAGTTGAGATATTGTATTTTGAATTAGCTATTTTTAATATTGCTGATTTTGAGTCCCTGTGTAAGTGTGCTCTGCGGACATGCTTGTAGTAAACCAGAACATCACCAGAAACTACTTTCATTGATAGTATTAATTCCTAAAACTGGATTAATTTTATCGACTTTGTCTCTTAGAGATCTCTTCCCGTGTGGAGATTCCATGGTTTGCATCATTGATGATAGAGAGGATGTCTGGAAGTTTGCACCCAACTTGATAACTGTGAAGAAATACGTGTACTTTCAGGGCATAGGGGATATTAATGCCCCTCCTGGGTCAAGAGAAATGCAAATGAAGAAGAAAGGTAATTAGATGGCTTTTAAACTGCAGTCGTGCAACTTTTTCCCTTTTCGGATGGGATTGATGTACGTCATTGTGGTGGTCTTATGGGCATTGCTGTTGCACTCAGCTGAGCAACCCTAGGCTGCTGTAGTCGACAGCGTTCCTGCAGCGTGAACGCAAGTAGCTTAGCAAAACTGGACTGTTCACGGTGATAGCTTTCCTTCTGGTGGATGACCACAGCAGAGGTGGCTGGAGAGCCGATCTGGCAGTACACCAAATTGTTCAGGAGCGTGTAGAGCACGGTTTCGTGTCTCCCCCATCCATGTAAAACAAGGCAATTTTTAATTTGCTGCAGGTTTCTCCTTTTTCATTCCCCTTCTCTGCCTTGCCTTGGAGCAATAGTTAATAAGCTCTGATCTCAACATACTGCTGAAAATGAATGTTTTGATCACTACTTACCTCCCTGCCTAAATTACGCTCATAAAATTAGTGTGGGATTTTTAGCACGTAATGAACATGGTGTTCTAGCATTTGACACGAGAACCTTATGTTCAGCAGAGTACTACAAACGGGTGATTTAGAAGGTATACATCACTATATTACTATTAATTTGGGAATGTCTAAAAAGAAATTGCAGGGCTTTTTCCAGGTTAGCCAAGGTTGGTTTTTTTAATGTGACATCACTCTTTTTCCCTTGTTGAACTAGAGGTGTCCAATAGGGAAACAACAATAACGTACTCCAACTGAATCAAGCCACCGTGACACACAGGACATCTGTGTTTGACTGATACTGTTGCTTGCAGGGCAGGGACGTGCACACAAGAGACACAAAGTAGGGTGAATATCTGTGCAAATCTCTGGATGTCTACAGTCACTTTAATTCTTTCTCCTGCAGACATCTGAAGACATCCTCACTTTTCTGCTTTTGAGTCTTTTACTTGCATTCCACCAGAGTCTCAAATGAACCTTGACCAGCATCTTTGTATTGCTAAATCTTGTGTATCTTTTCACCTATTAAAATACAATTATTTTGGTTGTGCGAAACAAGAAATAGGTGAAAGCCATGGAAGTTTATAAAGAAAGTTCTTGTAGCTGTAGTTCTGGATTGGAACCTCCTGAAGTCATCTGCCCTCTTTATTTCTTCTCTTCAATGGTTTCATTGCCCTGAGGTAGCATCAGCTCTAGGATGATAAAAGATAAATCCTTTAATGTTTGCATAGTTAATAACTAATTACTTATGTCCTGAGTCATGTAAAGAAAAAGCTGCTTACACAGCTTTGTTACAAAAGTAAAGTGTTAGGTTTGCCAGTTCTTTCTACTGATCATTGACACCTAAAGTATCTTAACTTTGAAAAGCCTAGTTGTGACTGCTAAGCCCAGTGAAGTCTAACTGCATATGTAAACCGTGTGTTTAAGCAAAAAGAATTAAATCTTGATTGAGCTCTTTAAGAAAAAGTAGTACCCTGGAAAAATATACGTATGTTTTATTGCTTTGTTTCCCGTGTCTTAGTAAACCACTCTACAAAGCCAGAGGCACTGGATTCAGCAGTGACATCAGTAAAAGACACCGAAGAAATAAAGAATGTTCTGTGTGTAGAAGAACAAAGCAATGGTCTCAAAGCTACAAAGGACACTTGCACTGCGAATGGAAGTGCTTCTGTAAGCAGTGAAACATCTGACAGAGGTATGAACTCTCGTGATAAAGCTGATGCCCAGGACTCCTTAAACGATAGCGCTGATCACAAAAGGGACAGTGAAGTCACTAACGATTTGACAAATACAAAAGAATCTGAGATTTTTTCAGAACAGGTCAATAGAACAGCGACAGAGAAGCAGCAAACCCAGGACAAGAAAACGAATGACTTGGACTTTGAACTGTCCAGTGACAGTGAAAGTGACAATGGATTGGATACCAGAAAGTCATCCACTTCTGTATCAGATAGTGAGAGTGAGGAAAAGAGAAGCTGGAAGAAATCGAAACAACCCCTGCAGGAGGAAAACTTGCAGAAAGGGAGTTGCACTGATGTGAGTGAGAAGGATGGTCTGGTGAACCATTCTGGGGACACGCAGTCTCTCCCTAGTGAAAATATTCATGACAAAACTGATCTTGAAGCACAAGAGGAAAGCGAACAGGAAAGCCTCTGTGATTTAGGAAACGGGTGTGCGGACAAGAAAGAAGCTGAAACAGAGTCTCAGAATAGTGAACAGTCTGGAATTACAATGGGTGAGTCCTTAGACCAGAGCATGGAGGAAGAAGAGGAGGAGGATGATACAGATGATGATGACCATTTAATATACCTTGAAGAGATCCTTGTGCGGGTTCACACTGATTATTACACAAAGTATGATAAATACCTGAAAAAAGAGATTGAGGAAATTCCAGACATCAGAAAAATTGTACCAGAACTGAAAAGTAAAGTGTTGGCAGATGTAACCATAATATTTAGTGGACTCTACCCAACAAACTTCCCCATTGAGAAAACCCGGGAACACTATCACGCCACAGCGCTTGGAGCTAAAATTGTGAAGAATCTAGTCCTGAGTGCTGATGATCCTGACAAAGCAACGCATCTTATTGCAGCAAGGACAGGTAGGTATATGAGACTCTAGTCTTCCGTCAGCTTTTTTCTTGTTAGTTTATTCGTGCCTTGAGCTGATTTTTGTATGACCTTCAGGTTTAATGTAACTGAGATTAGAACTGAAATTAAGGGGAAGATTCCTCCTAAAATAATTTAGAAGTCTTTTCTTTTTTTTTTTTTTTTTTTAAAGGCTCTTTTGCTGCTTTTTGCTCCAGTGTGGTTTTTGTTAAAAGGAGGACCCACTAAGTAAGAGTTGGTAATGCTGAGTCCTTGGCTACTAAAGAAGTTAGAGTTGCTATTCGCCATCTGTGTCGGACACGTTTACAGTGATGCTGTAAGGTTGTAGCAGTGTGTTCTTTCTGGTTTCTCACATTTCACTAGATGTTGTTGGGGTTTTTTTCCAATACATGTTTTATGTATGGAATTCAAACTAATTCTCTTGAGAGGCTGGACTCTGTTGATACCCTGCCACTGCTCTGTGTGTAGTCTGTACGCCTCTGTCCTGCGACACGTAAGAGAGCTCAGCCTAACTTTTGATTCGTCTTTCACAAAGCTACCTGTTTTTACATAGCTGTACTGGATGGGAATCTACCATGGGGTAGCTGCCATCCTGGTGGCCTTTTAGCTCCTCTGGCTTCTAGTACAGATTTTTTTGTGTGCACCCTTGCCTTTTGTGCCCTCATTGTTGGCCTTTGGAAGTTACATGGGATCTAAATATCTGCTAATCACACCCATGAAATCCAGACGTAGAACTGCATGGTTTACATCATCTGAAACTTGTAGGTAGTTTTATGACGTCTTTAGATGTCATGAGCAAAGAACTGCAAATCTGTGACCTATTGAATTATTTTTTTCTGGACTACTGTTCATGTGAGCTTTCAGAACATCCGCAGTAGCTTTGTTTCGTTGGCTTGTATTATAAAAGAATGGAGTATATTTTCACTGGCTGTAATATAGATGTCAAAGTGTGTGTAACTTAAGAGATAGAACAAGATATTTTATATACAGCTGGCTGGGAATCATTTCCTCACTTTGAGGTGGCAATCATTAAAACCCCACCAATGTTCAGTGACTAAAAGGAGAATGTTGAAGTTCCTTAATTTCTACCTCTTTAAATATGAGTAATATGAAAACTATGTGGATTAAAACCAGCCAATTTATCAGTATATTGTGATATGCTAATCAGCTTTTTTTTTTTATTAACCTAAATACTACTAAGGCTGTATATGTGCTATGATAGTGTGAACTCGGCTCACTTTCTGGTTATCTCCATGCACAGTTCTCGTGACAAACCCCCCAGGTAGCTGTTATTGAAGAGTTGCCATGGCTGGCTCTAGCAAGAAGGGGCTGCAGCATTGACCTAGCCAAGCAGCATCAGAATAAAACCTGTGCCAATGGACCTGCAGCCAAGAAACAAGTTTATATTAATTGTCCTAATGTAGATATGCATTCAAGTATAAAACACCTAAAAACCAGAAGGGGCTGGAATTATTTTCATTAGCATTCTGATCTCTGAAGGTGCGATAGTTGAAATAGCAAATGGGAAGAGCTAAAAGCAGTTTGGGACCCCGTAGTTTTACTACAGTTGCTGAACACCTCTCTTAAAACTGCAGGGATAGCAGAGAATGACACAAGTTTGTCGTATTTCAGCGGTGACGTACCAGCTGTCGATACAACTTCTGTGGGTTTTCAATTTTGAGTCCTAAAATCCCTCATTTCAGAGCAGCTTTAACTTGCACCAGATGTTTTCTGCGTGCAGTGGTACATCGGACGCAATTAGCGTGTGATGTGCTAAAATTGTTAGGATAAATGTAAATGAGACCCTCCTAAACTTACTCGCTTCTCTAGAGGACAAAAATGTTGCATAACAGTTTGTACGCAGCATATGATGAGAAGCAGTTGAGGCTTTTTTGCTTGGTTTTTTGAACGTACAGTTCAAGAGGGGAGGTTGTACGTTTATATAGATACAAACATCCTTGTGTTCTACTTCTGCAAGCAAACTCTCCAGGGAATCCTCTGCTAATGTAGATCTCAATATGAAAAACTGTTTAACTTCAGGTTTGGATTACATGAATATACTTTTACAGTATTGGAATTGAATTTAGCACATTTTAAGTTCATTTTAAGTGTTCTTTTGAAGAATAAATGAATTTCAGGGTGGTTTATATCATATCAAGACCTAGACAGCTAATCTTGGTGCTGCACTTGATACTTAAAGCATATTCATTTATTGCCTGCTAATTAGCACAAGAAAACACAAGAAAAATATTATTCCTGAATTACTGGGTTGAAAAACTTTATTGTCAGTACACAGAAGCTGACCCCTGCTTTTTTAGTAAGAAGAGAATTGAAAAAAAAAAAAGAAAAAGATGAATATTTTCCCATAACCCTTTTTTTTTTCTCTAAGATTCTCATGGACTGCTTCTGGTTCTAGTTTTGTGGTGGGTTTGAGGGTTTGTTTTTTGAAGTGAATACTGCATTTCCTCACCTCTGGGTAGATGGGAGTAGTTATGCCACATCACCCTCATCTCATGAGGGGAAACTCTGAAGCTTAATCTGAGACTTTTAAGGATATAAATGGTGTCCTTTCACAAATCCGACAAGCCTGTTACTGCTGGTGAGCCACACGTACTGCATCTCTGGCTCCGAGGGCAAACGTCTGAAGCACTGCTTGATGTCTAACTGCTGGTGGAGCAGGGAAACAAAAGCATGTCCCTTCTTGCCTAGTCAGAAGTCAATGACCTGAGGCCAGACAATGTTGTTCTGCCTTTTTTTATGTGTTTGTGAAAAGGTGATTTTTTAAAATGCACCTGTCAGTTCAGTGCTTCTGGGTGACCCCACTACCAGTGGCAGACTTAGGACTCTGACGGGTTAATTTATGTGTTTACTTTGCATTAGCTGAACTGCAGGATGTGCTGAGCATATACTTTATCTGCAGTAGTGGGGGGTAGATACAGTTTGAGTTTTGAAGGCAGAGGAGGAATTTGTCCGAGGAAATAAAAAGGGAAGTCACCAGCGTGAATGAGTCTTCCCCTGCGAAATGGCCACATCACAGCTTGCTGTAGGGAATGAACAGCTAGTGACTGGCATTTTACAGAATCACAGGATTACTGAGGCTGGAAAAGACCTCTGAGATCATCAAGTCCAGCCTGTGTCCCAACACCACCCCACTGAGTGCCACATCCAGCCTTTCCTTAAACACCTCCAGGGACAGTGACTCCGCCACCTTCCTGGGCAGTGCACTCCAATGCCTGATCCTTTAGACTGTATTTACAGCATCCTTGCCCCACCTTATCACAGTACGTAATTTCAACTTAATTCATTCTCTCTATATACTTGTCTTTTTCTCTGCAGACACTGATGCTCTGAATTCTGTAAATAAATAAATCCTTGTTCTTGGAGAAAAGTAGGATTTTTTTTCTTCATTATATAAGGAAGAAAATACTATCTAGCTGAATTACTGTAAAAAGAAAGATCCTTGTATTATCTAATCAGCTTTCCTAAGGGAGAGCGGCTGAGGCAATGCTGCCCCATAGTCCTTTCCACTTGCCTGTGAGCTGCATGAATCTTACTTCAGTTTTTGCTTAAAGCAAACAGCAGATGTTTCAACAGTAAACTGCACTGGATGCTGAGTTGTTAGAGCTGTGTACACACTTGGCTAAGCAGTTACCGCACTATTTCATAAACCTTGTTATGTTCCTTCCTGAAGAGATGGAAAATACTGTGGTTGGGTTTTTTTGTATTTGAGTTTTTGCTGGTGGAGCAGCTGAAGCACTTCAGCTCACCTAACTATTCTAGTCAGGCAGGAGCTGAAATATGTCAGTTTAGGCCCTAAATTTTTCTTTGCTTTTTCAAAATGTAATTCATTCTGTCTTCCTATACTTTGAAAGTTACGTGGGAATAATTTCCTTACTTTTGGTGAAGACCTATGTCAAGTTTTGCTTAATACCATGAAATATCAGGTTGCTTAAAATACCAGTTTTACTATGAATGATGGCTCCTTTTATTCATCCTCATCTACCTACCTAAAAAATACTCCTGAGTCTGAGGTACTGAGAGAGAAGAAAAAGCTGCCAGCTGATAGTCTTGTTAGCCTGCCCTATGACTTGGTGTGAGGACTTCACCAGACACAGCTATGATGTGTCCACAGTGGGGTTTTTCTAAACAGTATTTTCAAGGGCAGTGGCCTTTAAAAAAAAAAAATCCAGTGAAGCACTACTCTGAACTGAGGCACTGACCTGAGTTTGATTTTGCTGGTGAAACACAGTGTGGTGTTAAAGCTGATCTCCAGCACATTGCTGTTTCATCATCATTCTTGTAGGATGAAACACTGAGGTCTGTACACTCTCTTAGGTTCGTGTTGTTGAAGAGCTAGATTTTGATTTACAATCATTGTATAAAAATGGGCTGAAGAGAAATACACTTTTAGTGATCAGATTTTTTCCAAGCAACGTCTGGCAACTTGGTTACAAACTGCTGTAAGGATCTGTTGACTTGGGCTGTTTGGAATCAGGAGAGGGTTTTGAGAGGGACTCTGGTGGCTCTCCCTGGGTGAGATCGAATGGGAGGCTGCAGTCAGCTGAGTGCTCATGGGGATTCAGCCCCTGGGACTGGGCAGAGCTAATCCAAAGCAAAACTCCCTGAAATGTGTAGAAGGTGAGCATGGTTCCTCCAGCGCCCTTCTGCTCTGCAGATCTCCCTGTTGGGTCGCACTGTTTAGTAATATGAAAGTAGCCAAGTATGCAGAATAATGATCCTTCTTAGTCTTTGTAAACTTAACAGGTTAGGCCTCATGTGTCCATGTTGCTTAAGTGCGTAGTGTTCTCAGTAGCCTGGGCAAGAAAAATTAGCTGCTGTAGTGACACTGTCCTGGAGAACAGCTGTAGAAGTTTATTGTTGCATTATTGATTTTGGTCACTTGTATACTGACAAATTGTCGAGATTAATAGGAGGCTTTTTTGTGTTTTCAACTTTCTGTTTGCAGATTCGAAAGTAGAATTGATGAGTCCCTTCCCCAGGTTTGAAAATAACCTTTTCTCAATGTTAGGTACTTCAGGCTGTATCCATCAGAGGGTAGATGTGATGAATTTGAACCCTAGCTGCTTCATGTGGAGAGGCTTGTGTGCTTTCTTCACTTTCTGGAACAATTTTAGACTAGAATTTGAAGTGGGGAAAGGTGGTTAGAGTGAATAATGAAAGAAAAGAAACAAACAAAGTTGATAAAAAGTTTTGCCTCTAAGGCATTTTTAGCTCAGCTGGATGATTCTTTATCAGAGGTACTGTTGCTTGGATGGATTCAAATCCTTGCTGCTATTTCTTCTTGATACACACACTTCCACAAGGGAATGGGGAGGAGAAGGCGAGGACATGGAACTATTGCAGTACTATTTCTCCTACCCAGTTAAACTGGGTGTTCCACCAAATCTTGTTCTAAGAACATCATGGGTGTAAAATCTTGTGAAGATGTTGACTAGAAATAGAAGGCAGCCCCGGAGATGAACCAGCTGTGTTGCCTCATGCAATACTCAGTATGCTGGAGTATGCAGTAGGCAGCTGTGCTTTAGAAATGGGGAGAAGCAGAAAGCCTTGGTGTCGCAGAGGTGAGAAAGGTAAGGCTTTTGACCCACAGGAGGGAAATTCAGTTACACCGGTCTTCATGTCACCAGCTTGCTTATTTTAATGGATTATACCTTTCAGAGTCAATCATCTTGTGGCCCTCTCAGTCGTGGTCCTAAGTGAGGCCCATTGAAGCTCTCCAGGATCTCAGTGGGCTGAGTCTTGGTATCTCCCCCTGGGCTGGGACGCCCCTCGGGCCAGACTCTGACTGGCCACTAGTAAAGCTGATGAAAGGCAAAGACCACCCGTCTGCAAAGGCTGATGGAGAATTGCTGTCTGGCTGCAAAGACTGAAAGGGAATCACCATCAGCTTGTAATAAGCTGCTGAAGGGAGACGGGGTTATTATGGTCCCCAGGATCTCTGTGAAAATCCTGGAGGTCCAGGGTACCCAAACTTACTGTGAACTGCAGAAAAATACCATCTTCATTATAGGTTAACCTCTCTGCCTGTGTAGAGCTCTGGGTGTGTTTTGCTTTTGCTTGGCTACCTTTGTTAAATCTTTTGTGAACCGTATTTACTATAACTGATTCTTGATTTTGGTTGATGAAGCATTGCTGTAAGCCACTGTGTCAGCGGTGGATTGCTGCTGGTACTTGCCTCAATTTACATAAACACAGTATTGCCCTGAGCACTACACTGAAGTTCCTTACACACCACTGACCGGGTCTGGGACTAGGGGCAGAGCTGACCTTACTCCCCAGAGAAGCCGGGAGGACAAGGGTGTCTGTTCTGAACCTCCTGACCAAGCAGGGTGGCTTCACTTTACCTCCAGTCTCCCCAGCATCCCTGATACCCTTGAGTGCCGTGTTCAGTTTTGGTCTCTGCTGTATAAAAAAAGATGCGGACGGTCTGAAAAGGGTCCAGAGAAGGGCCATGAGGATTATCAGAGGACTTTTTTAACTTTTTTTTTTATTTCCTTGAAAGGTTGGACTGGATGATCCCTGTGGTCCTTTTCAACCTGGTAATCTATGATTCTTAGTCTTAACCATCGACCAGGTCTAAGATTGGATTCAGCAACCCCCAGGCTCCTCTCTGAGATGGAGGGGAGAGCAAGGGGGTCCATTCTGAAACCCTGGTAACTCAACAGGACTCGCCCTTACCCCTTCCACTCCCAATCCCTGTGAAACTCGCCCTAACCCAACTTCAAATCATTCTTACCACGTACATACGCTTACTTGCCCAAACAGTGTAATCCTATTGCTTTAATCCATTTGCCTTGTAGTAAGTCACGACCTTGCCATCGAATTGTGCCACAATTAATCTTTGTTGATTCCTCGCTCCACTTCACCAGATTTACATTTGCAAGTGTTATTAAAGCATTAAACTTCCCCAATACACTGCACCGCTGCTCTCGCCTCAGCGGGGTGCGTTCCTGGTCTTCTGTAGAACAGACTCTCTTCTGGGATTCTGCAACAAGTGGTTTAAGGTGTTCAAAGGGGAAGTGCTCTTCTGTGGCCCACGCAGCACTTGGCTGGTTCTGACTGCAGGGCTGACGTGACACCCACTCCTCTGTGCTCCCTGTCCTCGGGCACTGTAAACCGGCTCACGTCCAGCGCGGGTTGCGTGGAAGCGCTCTGGGTTGCTCATGACTTTTGTAACTGGGGCTTAATTGAAAAACAGATCTCTTCTATCACAAGATGAATGATCTTGGTGCACTGACCTCCCTTCGTAGAGGTTTTTCTCTTTTACCAGTTAAAGCTTCTTGAACTGCAAAGGTGTGCTGGGGTTAACATGGTTTTGGAGCACTACTCCAGTTTTCGTTCAGCCTTTGTTGGACAGTGGGTTTACTTTTATTTCATGCCAAAATTTAAAATGTGGATTTGGAAAGGACTTTACTTACACTTTTTGTTTGTGTTTATCTTGGATTCTTAAATTAACACTTTTTTTATTGCTGTCCTGGTTTGAGCTGAACAGAACCAATTCTCCATTTGGTCATTTTCCATTTCAGCTCAGGCTCCAAGTGCCTGCACTCTGAAGTTAACAGCAGATTTTTGCAGACAGTGTCTGGTTCTAGCAGTGCTAATGCTGGATGGCCGGAGTTACCACTAAGGACTGATGTGCAGAAGGGCTTTTGCTTTTACTTTCTCCTGTAGAAACAAAGGTCTCTGCTGAATCTTGTGTCCCATGTTGGAGTGCTTAAATGAAAGGGTCGCAAGTAAAAAGGTCTCACGGGGAGGAGCAGATAGAGCAGGAGACCCAAACCTGACCAACCAGGTGTTTTATTCCTTTCCATGTGGTATACAGTAGGGGGATCACAAGGGTCAAGGTCTTCAGTGACTGGCATCCAAGGAGGACTCTGTCCATTCTTCTGCCTTTGATCTCAATCTGTGAGATTCTGAATCCCATTCTCCTCTGCTGCTGAGTTCAGCCTGAGCTCTGGGGGAGATGGATTTTGGTTTAGTATTTATTTAACTATTTTCTTATTAATACTATTGTCCTTTCTTTTTATTGTTACTGTTTCATTGAAGCTGGGGTTTGTTCGTTTGTTTAATCCCCAGCCCTTCCTTACTCTTTCCCTTCCCCTTCTGGAAAGTTCTCTTTCCAGAGGGGCTAATAGAGAGGTTTTGTCATTCGTTTAGCGGCCAGCCCAGCCTCAGCCCATGACAACTGCAGAGATACTAGTGTGGGGAGAAACACTTTACGTTTACCATACAGCTCTGAGGCGCTGAACTGTGTGGATTGCTTGCATTTGCTGCTGAAAAGAGAAGAAAAGTATTCTTGCACAGAGCATTTTTTTTTTTCCCTAAATCCAAGAAAAAAGAAGTTATTTGTATCTAAAGACAGAGGAAAAGATAACCTTACTCCTGTATTCTGTTGGGTTTGGGGGAAGAAGAGTGGTGCAAGAGCGGCTTTCAGCACTTTGATAAAGGGCAATGATCTGCCTGTTCTTTTTATTTAGTCTTTTGAACTTAGGGAAGTCTAGAAACTGAACTGGCTAACTACTTAGGTCACTCCAAGTGTGTTTCAGTTGATCTGTCTATCACAGTAGATTCTAATTCAGGTTGCCCATGGGCCTTTGGGTATTTCCTATTAACTGTTTCATCTTCAAGTGATGTGGAGATGTATGGGTGCGTCAAGACTTTCATCTTAACTGAAACAAGTGAAGTCGTGTTGTTAATGACAGTCATGGAGATAAAACTACAGGAAACCGTTAAAACCATCAAATTAATTTACTCTTTCATCCTTGGCAGAATTGTTCTGGAATTTTCTTTTTGTTTTTCTGGAGGCTTCATTCCTGAAGGCGCGTGTGTGAAAATATACAAAGGCTCATCAATTCGAACCTGACATTTTTTTACAGATTAAAAACTTTTACTTAGAATTTATGTTATTGTTGAGGGTTTTTCAGTCAATAAGGTAAACTAGACTGGAGTATGGTGGGGTTTGTGTAAGTTTCTGCAGGAGGAAACTCCAGGGTCTTTGTGCAGACTTGTCAGGCTTCAACAGGAGCGGGCAGCGTTCGAAGCGGTTCAGTTCCCAGAGCTCTGCCCTTAACGTAGGGCTGAGCTGGTAACTGAACTCCTGCCTTTAGTTCTTGATGGTCTCCTTTTAACTTTGCATTTCTAAACAAAAAAACGTGGAGCAGTATTAAGTGTATTTAAATGTCTTTTGAATACAGACAGATGACTGGATTTGATAAGCATTTTAAATAACGTGTAAATAAGATGAAATGCTATAAATTCTAGGGGCATAACAAAAGGGAAGAGTGATGGCAACAAGGCAGGCAGTCCAATTAATGAGTTTCTTTAACATATTCCAGCTACACCAATAATTGTGCAGTGTAAAAATACCCTGTGTATGTGTCAGGCGTAGATTTATCAGGTCAGAATCCTCGGGGGTTTCCTCTACTTTTCTATATACTTAATGATTTATTGGCAGATGATACAATTTTGTGTTGTCTCCAAGTGTTCAGTGCCTTCATAAATCTCTTTGATAAGTGCTGAAACAAGTACCATGGTTGGTAAAATTTAATTTTTCCAATCAAATAGAAGAAATACATTCTTGAAATATGTGGGCAGTCAGCTGTTTCTGGGAACAGACTGCACTTCAAAGTTAATTTCAGCTTTTAGTTTATTCACTTCTTTTTGGTCTCTCCTTTTGATGCTTCTTGGCAAAGATTTATAGCAACTTTACTGAGTGTTTTCTCTTCTGACATCTCCAGAGGGTGGAATTTGAGATTACCTGTTACTTGCATGCTGCATTGTTGGTGGTTTCAAACGGAGTTTGCTAGCCTGACATATTTAACTTCACATTCATAGTTTCCCTTTGGCATAAAATAATCCATTTGTCTGCTCTGCCCCAACTTCTGGCAAATGGAGGATGAACGGGTGGCTGGCTGGCTGTTAAAAGGCAGCATGCTTTGTGTGCAGGGGGCTGTGCATGAGGAAGTTGGTATGGTCTCAGTGCTTTAATGGTATTGTCAGAGTAGAACCATGAAGGTTGGAAACAACCTTCAAGATCATCAAGTCCAACCATCTGCTAAACATTATCATGATCACTGAACCATGTCCTGAAGTGCCACATATCTAGATAGCTTTTTGAACCCCTCCAGGGATGGTGACTCCACTCCCTCCCTGGACAGCCTGTTCCAAGGCCTCACCCCTCTCTCAGGAAAGACATTTTTCCTGATATCCAACCTAAACCTCCCCTGGTGCAACTTCAGCCCCTTTCCTCCTGTCCTATCACTGGTTACCTGGGAGAAGAGACCAACACCCCCCTCACTACACTCTCCCTTCAGGCAGCTGCAGAGAGCAGTAAGGTCTCCCCTCAGCCACCCCCTCCGACCTTGCTCCTCCACCTCAAATAAAATATATTTATTATATAAAAATACTATGGTGCCCAAAACTGAACCCAGTGCTCAAGCTGTGGTCTCACCAGTGCTCAGTACAGGGGCAAAGCCACTGCTGCTTAGACTGACAAATAGAAATGAAGGAGATGAAACACAAAAATGCATTAATGGTTTAAGTTACCATGGAGATGTAGAGGCTTTGCCGTATGGATTAATCATGCTGGACTGCTTCCGTGGTGCCAGTGGTTTGGGAAGCTGCAAACACCTCGAGACTGAGGTTATCACATCTTTATTTAGAGTCTTGCTTTTATCGCTTGATTGTTTTGTTGGTTTGGGGAGGGGTGTTTGTGTTTTTCTGTAAGATAAGTCACAATGTTTTTCTTAAACCAGTATGCGCTTAAAACTATCTTCTGTGTTTCTGGGAACATTATGTATGACTTCAATAGGCACAGAAAAAGTGCGGCAAGCTCAGGACTGCAAGGACCTCCATGTTGTAAACCCTGACTGGCTGTGGAGCTGCCTGGAGCGCTGGGACAAAGTTGAGGAACAGCTCTTTCCCTTGAAGGATGATTACATCAAAACACACAGGTAACTGGGAACTTGTGGACAGTGACTTGTAAGTCTTATTCTTTGATGTCTGGATGAATTTAGGCATCTAGTTAGTCTTTTAATTCACTCTTCCATTTTATTGAAACGATGGTAATTTCTACTTCTGCATTTCAAATACAATATACTTAACTTCATACTTCTCACCCCTCTGCCAGACTTGTTAGTAAGATCTATCTCAGTGCCAATACTTTATTAACCCGACATGTGCAACTTCTTTGGAAAAGATTTTCTCCTGAGTGAAGCTGCTTGAAATAGTGATTCCTGGTCCAAAGCACTCACCAACTAAGGGAGGGATGAACTCTGAGAAAATATTTGCCTATAAAATGAGCTTAAGAAAACTGCAAAAGCTTAAGAATAAGGAAACTTGGAATTGCTTAACCTTAAGTATTGATGCTACAAGATGACTTCAGGAATGTCCATGAAAACATACAGTAAAAACTCCAGTCTTGCAGCACTGCTGGTATTTGTCACAATATAGTTCAAGTGGTTTTCTTCTATAGCATCAGTTTCATGGTGCAGAGCATGCTGGTTTATTTGATGATATTTTAATTATTCTATTTGCCTTTTTTTTTGGTGGCACTTTGTCCTAACTGGGTTGTATAATCAGATAATGGTGATTCCAGCAAACTGATCTCTGAATGCTTCTGCTGACACTTCTGAAATTATCTTTTAAAACGCATAGGCAGCTTAGTATTTTAACAAATGAGTTTGGATGGCTTGCAAATTTAATACCCTGTGGTTTTGTTTTCTCTCGGAGCCAATTTGGAGAGCAAGTGCTAAGATCTGATACGGCCACGCGATTGCCTTTGTTGCATATACGCAGATTATCATGCTGCTAGGGCTGTGCAGTTGTTACTACCTGGAAGGAATTTCAGTAACTTCTTTAAAGCAATTTTTACAGCACACTTAATTTATTTATGTATTTTAATAATGTAAATATATCATTATCTGTGTCTTTGCATTTTTCTGTTTTAAATTCAGTGAGACTTTAGTGGGAGTGGAGGAGAAGTGTTTCTTTAGAAATCTTCCAAACCATCCCTCCTTCCCCCCCCCCGCCCCAACTTTCTCCCTTAGAGGAAAGGAATGTTTGTGGTTTACATTCTGGTTTGATAGCTCATTGAAATTTCTAAAGCAACTTTTTTTCTGACCTTCATCCAACAGAGAGAATAGCCCCGCCACGTTTCCTGATACACACAGCACGTTTCAGACAGCTCTGTTTCACCCAACACCCATCCATCCAAAGTCTCAACCTGGTCCTGAAGTTCGACTTTATGATCCTAACACTGGAAAGCTAATCAGGAAAGGTGCTCAGACCTCTGGCCAGTCAATGTACATCCAGTCTCCAGCTCCTCCCATCACCTTACCAGTCCACGGCGAACACTCATCCTTCAGGTACCTAAAGCATAGCTAAGAGTCACTTCAACTATATTTTCAGATGCCCTAGTAAATTTAGCTCTTGTTTTCTTTACCTTTGATCAGATTGTCACCTTTTAGTCACTTTGTTGCTTCCTAAAAAGCCACAAACTGAATGAGAACAAATATTCACCTGAAGCCAACTCAGAATGCTAGAATTTCAGATGCTTTTTGTGCCTCACCTAAGTGCAACTAGAAACCTCGAAACAAGTGCAGCGTGTAGTTTGTGCCCTGTAAAGAATGTTAGAATAACTCCCCTCTCAAGTGAGGCAGCCTAATGTCTTGGAATACTGGATTGGATTTCTGTCTGTGAAATAGACCTGATAGCAGTTGCCTTTTGTTTATAAAATCCTCCTCGTCACCTAATTCCTTCAGATGGGCCACTAGCTTTGTGTTTTCTTTTGAGGACTGTCACAGTGGTGGAAGAGGGCTGTAACAGAGCGTTACTGCGTAAGGCCGTACAACTGAGTGCTAACCAGTAACCGTTAGATCACTAACTGAAGACACTAAAGCAGCCCGAGGAGGAGGCAGGCTGCTTTTTCAAGTACAAAGGCCGGTATCTGGATATTGTAAAAATGTTTAGATTTGGTGAAAACACTCTTCTCTTAAGGATGCATGAAATACCTAAATTTCATCCTTAAGTATGTACATCATCTAACTCTCTGGAATGCTAACAAGTTTAGCAAGGCTTATTGACTCCAGTGGGAAGGTGTTCAGCTGAAGGTGAAGCTTTTCTCTCTGCACAGTGTGATCAGAATTCCTTCGTGCGGTGTGATCGGAGTATAGCAGCTGTTACGAAGCAGTTCATTTTTCCAAACTGCTACAAGATACAGTGCACAAATACAAATGCACAGTTTCTCCCTTTCCTCTCCGTCCCTTGCCACTTGTGCGGTGTATCGCTTGTAAAGGTTTTGTGTATTAGTGGAGCTTGTTGTATTTCCCCTTTGTCTTCCTGTCGCTGAATTATTTCAATCTGTGGAGGGGTTTGTTACCTTTTTACAGGCTTTTTCTGTTCCAGCTTCCTTGTTTCTGTCAAGACAGGTTTGTTGAGTCCCTCTTGTTTGTGAAGACACCTTGTTTTCAGTTCCTTTCTAAATGTGTCTTTAAAGTCCGTATTTTACTTTACTGTGTCGTGTTAAATGAACAGGAAAAGCTTTAAATAGTCAAGACCCAATCCATAGAGGAGCTGAAAAGCTTTTGGTTTTGTTTGTCAGTTATTCTGGATAAGCATTTCTGTAGAAATAGAACTGGGAAGGTTGTATGTGTATATAATTGTCACGATGCTTTTAAGATGCTTCAGTGTGGTGGTTTATGTTGATATTGATGCATCATTCAATGCTTTAAAAAGAATAGGTGTCGATGTTTGTTCTGCTTTGTCAACAACTTCACAAAGAGTTTTGCCCACACCTAAACTTATTTTTCTTTAATGCAGAGGTGCTTCTTTACTTGAATGTCTTGTGGAAGTGGAGGGAAACACACTTACTGTCCTCTTAAAGTTGAGTTTCTCAGAGCCCCAGACAGGTTTTGGGGTAGGAGCAAGACTTTATCTCTTTTCTAGTCCCTTATTTTATTTCACTTAAGCATTTAATTTTTTCTGACTGTCAATGCTCAGGATTGAGATGCATTAATCAAAGAAAGTGAATCCAATTACTCAGTGCTGCAACTTCACCCCATAACTAAGCAGCTGTAAGAAAAGAGATTACTTTAAGATATATATATATATATGGTGGGGAATAGTATTTTCATGATCCTCTCCTACTGGTTTGGTTCTAGTGGTAAAATTAGTGACCTGTGAACACGAATTTCTTAACTGGGGCATGTCTGTATTCCTCAGAGCAGTTCTGTCTTCAGTTAAGACGGTGAGGAGCATCTTGGTAAAGCCTGGGAGGAAAGCAGGGCCGTGATCAAATACTGCTTTAAGCACTTTTTAATGGATAGGGAATACAGTGCAGGCAGAGCACGAAGCCTGTAAGGAAGTAACAAAAAGGCAAAGAGGAACAGCTTTGCTGTGTTTCGGTTGAGCGAGAGCTGAGGCAGAAGTACCATATTGTCATCTTGCTTTGGTTTGATACAGACATCAGTGATGACTTTTAAAAAAAAAAAAAAAATAAAGCTTCCCATCCCGTTAAATGTGTGGCACTTGACTTCAGAGAAAACATCCCTAGAGCAGCAGTTTCTTGGTAGAGGACGGTGTATTTTGTGTCCTGACAGACTTTGTGCTTATATGTTCACCTCCTACAGAAGGAGTATTTGTAACTAAGCTATTGCATTTAAGCGAGGTTAAAGCTGTTAACACTCACAACTGCTCCTGTTGTAGGTGGATGTAGTCAAAGCATCCAATAATCTTTGCTGGCTTCTAAACACTTTCTGAATTTCAATTCTGAATTTGAAGCAGCGGGTCACAAAATTGCCCTGCTGTGAGAGGAAGCCCTTGGGGAGATGGTAGCAGCACGTGATTCTGTGGTATGTGTGGCACTCGCTCTTACTGGAAGGACAGACCTCGTGCTTAGATCAGCCTTACGAGAGGTGGTTACTGAAAAGAGCTCCAGCTTCCCAGAGTACTATCACAGAAGAACTGTTTCAGTTCTGTTTTTATTTTGGGTTCAACATTTCTGGTTTTTCTGTGATTCAACTGGATACATAATTTAAATGAGGAGACGATTAGTTTTAAATATACATCTACATGCAACTTAGAGTGAAACTGTCAGTGGTGAATTACAGATGGTTCTGTTCATTCGGTCAAGCTTTGGTGCAACAGGCTTGGCTCCGAGGCTTTGACACCTGCTTTTTTGCCCCAACTGTCACAGCCTGAGCAGAAGGGTGGCCCAGAGTCTGCTGGGGAGAGAATGCAGTGCTGCTTGGTGGCTGGGGGCAGCTGGCAGGACCTCTTCCCTGCCTGCAGACAGGCAGGGATCCTCTTTAAAGCACTTTGATGCTCCGTACGTATCTCCACAATTTGCATTTCCACATGGCAGCGGTGGTCTACAAACATCACCCTGATGTTGTAACAGGTCATGAGACATGTAATGTCCAAAGAGACGCAGATGCTAACGACTTCTTGGACTAGAATAATTAAAAATAATATTGAGTTAAATTCTCCTGAACACTACTAATACACTAACAGCTGAGATAAGGCTTAAAATATGAATATGATTTACAGGCGAGAAGCTGAAAGTGACACTCTGGTTTTAAATAATGCCAAAATGCATCAAACGACTGGTTCGAAAAGTACGTCAAACGCACGTTGGGGTCTGAAGCAGCTCTTTGAGATGCGTATAAATTTCACTTAAACTTTTTGTGTCTTAATTTGTATGCTCATTGTTACAATTTTTCCTATCCAATATTATCAGTCTTGTTATGACAGCAAAAATACCCAGTGCCAAATTGAAATACTGAATGGGATTTAAATGTTTTTAACATTTTCTTTATGGTAATGCTATTTTAGCTCTTGCCCTGATGCGGTATCAGTGGAAGTGTTAAGATGCTTGTTAATTCCACAAATGTTGAACCCACCCTGCACATTCGTGTCCTTGTGTGTGCCGGACTGGCAAGCACCAGCCAACCTGTGCGGGATTGAATGTGGTGTTATTTTTGGAAGAGTAGTCATGAATCTCCTCTGATTAGAAATAAATGTGAATTCCTGCATTTGTACGTCTTTAGATTTTAATCAACGGAACAAGCAGCTGAAAATGTAAAGCCTGAAAAATGTGTGATAAAATAAAAATGTTTCTTACAAACCTTAAAGAAGTCTTTGTTTTATATTGCTTTCTGGACTGCTTTGAGAAGTCCCAGTGTTTCTTCTCTAGTATCCGGTGGAAAATACCGTGGAAAAAAATGACAGAAGCCTTATAGGAACTATTAATACAGTTAATTTACATTTGTGTATAATGTGGTCAAGGATGATCTCACATTGTATTCTGCCAAAGGAGGAGTTCTCACTGTCGTCAGTATAATAATTTGTTCTTAAAAAAAAAAGAATAAATCCACGAGATTTATTTCTAGCCTAAGAAAATTTGCTTGGCTGCCTGCTGCATAGAACTTGTGTATAATTCTTGGCACGGTCAAGCTTCTCATGTCTTTAATACTGTTGTGTGAGATGCTATACTTTTTGTCACCTTCTGTTTTATGAGGAATGTAAATAGCATTGCCACTCTTTTCTTGGCTAGGGTACCTATTAAGGTGTCGAGATCACATTTTGGAAGATCCTTTGGGGAAAATACAGTGGTATGCTCTATTTTTTTATTTTTTTTTTTTACTCTTTTGCCTATGAAAATTATCTGAGAGCAGTGTAATTCTTTCTCCAAAAGAAAACTGTGTGGTCTTGTAAGAGAGAAAACACCTTGGGGTGGAGAGACACCAGAAAGCTGTTAACCTGTGATTGAAAAAAAAAACCTCTTAAAAATTGCTGTTTGGTTCACTTCCACAGCATCCACATCCTTGTTTTGGCTTCACAGGCAATTCCACCGTACGGAAGTGATAGACCAGGAAGGGGCCTATTTTTCCTGTCTTGCTGTGCAGTGCTGAGCTGATGGGGATCGTCTGCAGAAGACAGCCCGGTTCTGGGTAGCACAGCAATGGCTTGGCTGTTGTCCCCCGCCACCTCCAAGTCAAAAAATGAATTCACATCTCTTGCATCTGTCCGTGGGATCGGAGAGAAGAGAGATGTGTATTTAGGAAATAAGAGCCCTTAATGAGCTTCAACTGACAGCTTTGCATGGCTTTCATATTTCATATATTCTGGGATTGAAGTACTGATGGAGAAAAAGATCTTGATATTTAGATAACCTTAAGAAGCTGTTCATGAGAGGAGAAACAATTTTGTAGAACCTTACCTATGACTGGACTTGCATAATTTAGTAATGGCTTTTTTTTGGGGGGGCCACTCTTGATCTAAAGCTGTTTCCTGAAAATCTGGCCTTGACAAGAAGCAGCCATCCTGCGCTGAAACTCTTGTCAGCAGAGACCGTGCCGTCCCCTTTCTCAGTCACCACCTCCAACCTCAGAAACAGCTTGATGGTGTCTGTCATAGTAATTATAACTTGAAACAGCTCGTGACTTCAAATACAGTCACTTTTACCTTTGCTTGTGGCAATCGTTCCCCACTCACGCAATCTTACAGCTAACAGAAGTCATTTGTGGCCCATCAGCTTAAATGACCTGAGGCCTTTGAATAGGGTTCTGGGCAGTGCTGCGCTGCTGCGGCTTGTTCCAGGAGGTTGGTGTGAAAGCTCACTGTTCGTAGCTAAACTCTATCGCCTAGCACTTTTGGCTTCTACAAGTGTTTAGGAATATTAAGTAACATTCGCAGGAAAAAGCTACCCAAGAAAGGTAGAAGTCTCCTGCTGTTGTTCTAGATGTAGTCTGTCTTTTTATTACTATTATAAAACAATTCCCATGAAGTAGTTATTTTCTCCATTTTTATGAACATTTTGACATTCCTTTTTGTGTGCTGATTAAATAGAGTAACTAAAGAGGTAATAAAGTACAGACTAAGAGAAAATGCAACCATATTTGAATATGCTAGCCAAAAAGAAATATGGTCTGCTTTGTATCTCATCCAGCCTTAGCATCTGGGAAATGTCTGAAGACTGACATTGCAGAAATGAGTTTTCTGCTTGTGAACTTCTTGTCTGTAAGGTTGAGAAATAGAAAGGTGCACTTTGAGGCTCGAGAACACAAGTATAACCTAGATCAGGAAGGATACAGTAAAATGTAGGAACTGTTTCCTGAGCGATAAATGCATCAGGTGATGGACAAATTCCCCTTGAGCACCAACCCTAAAGTGTTTTAAGGACAACGTAGCTGCAGCTGCTGAAGCTGTTGGCTTCAGGAAAGGTTTCCTGCAAGATGGTTACTTACAAGAACGAGGTGAAGGCAGGAGAGTGAGTACACTGTCCAAGGTCAAATAAGAGCTTAAGCCATCGGACTGAAAATAAAAGTTATCGTTGGGAGACGGTCTTTTTTCTGTTGATGAGCTCACAACCCTATTAAGCAAAGTCATAGATATTCAGTGGTCATAAATTGTTTATAGGATTTTATTTCTAGACAAGCTGTAAATCAAGTAAATCTGAAATTTTTCAGAGTTGTTCAGCCACATCAACAGCAGCTGTTTGAAGAAGATGACCTACCAGCAAGTGAAAATGAAGAGCAGCCTGGTCCATCTAAGCGGAAACGCCAGCCAAGTATGTCTGAGACCATGCCCCTGTACACCCTTTGTAAAGAGGATTTAGAGAGTATGGATAAAGAGGTGAGCTTAACTAATTCTGACAAGTTTCTACCATAATGATTGTTAGTTTAACTTCTGTTAAATTATGCATGTGTGTGAACTGACCTTGTCTGCCACTGCAGTAACTTCAAATAAAAGGCACAGCAGACTAAGAAGTACGGTTCAGACTAAAATGCAGTTATGGTCTGCAAAGCGAGCTTGAATTAAGGAACGGGAGTACTCTTGGGTGGAAGTCGACCTTTAAAGTAGAAGTTCATTTAAGTAAAGCTTTGTCACGCAAATGTTATAATCTATGTTGTGTTTAGCTTTGCCCGGTGTCAACTCTTCCCCTACCCCCCCAGTAAATATGTAAACAATCAGGACAAAATCCAAGGTGGGATGGGAGAAGATTGGTCTGTGGATGTAAAAGGCACAGGCTGTAGAGAAAATCAGAGAGCCGAAGGGGACCGTGGGGCCTCATTGCAGACACGTAGCTGCAGTGCTGTTAAACCACCGCTGTCGTGGTTCTGCAGGTGAAGGGAGCTTTCCGTTAGTGAATTGTACTTTTTTCATGTGAAAACACATTTAAAAGTTATGGTAAACTCCTAACAACTGCTTATTTTTCACTTCTCCTTGTGTGTGCTGTTTTCAAATGAACCACCATCTTACATAATTTAAATGATACCTAGAGTTAAAAACACCTATCACTGCACGCCGCGTTTTCATGAATTCATCACACTGTTTGGGACTCTGCTATAAAGCGCAGTGACCCTGGAGCTTGAGTTCATGTTTCAGCAAAATCATTCACTGGGATGGGGACAGAAGTGTTTAACTTGCCAGCTTCTGGCAGTAAGTTGGTTACAAGGTTCTAGTCTCAAGAGGTATCTTCAGAGAAAACCTAATAAAAGTATGAGAAGGAAACTTGAGTGTTTCACCAAAGGAAGAGTTGATCTCTACAGCATAGTGCAATTTCAACATATGCTGTTCTCAGAAGGGTCCTGGAGGAACTTCGAGCTGATATTCTAGGGAAAGATCAATGATTTTTTTCAACCACTGTGGTCGTCTACTCCGAATTCCAGATGGGTGTGCAAGCTTTTATCTTCACCTGCTAACTCTGAGTTGGTGACATTTCCTTTTTGTTTTGCCTATTTGATCTGAAACTTTCACAGGCAATATTATTTCTTCGTGCGATGACGCCAGTCTCTGAATTCATCTCTCTTCCTTCTGTTTTGTCAGGGGCACCTGAAGCAGATTGTTATTTTCAATTGTTGTCATGTTCTTGTGTACTAACATTTTTCTATCGCTGTGCCTTTTGGAAAACAGCAATGAATTGCTGTTGCACTGTGTGCACTGAGCCAAAAGAGAGTGTGCATGTGATCCAGAACTGCTGCATAAAGTATTTATTGTTCTGTTTTTAAAGATGTAATTCAGGGAACTGTTAAAAATCTGAATCCTCTGACACTGTTCATTTGGTGATTGATTGCTCTCTGTGCTACTACAGTTAGACCAAAGAAATGAACGTTTTTCTCCCTATCCTACAACTATAAACATCTTAATTTGTGATGATTTCAGCTTAAGTAAAAGCATAATTAAAAAAAGTTATGTTTGGAAACTACATGAACTTCAGAACAAATGAAGCTCGATTTCCAATGGGTTCTTTTTTCATAGCTGACTTAGCTTTGGTTCCAGGAGTAGGATTTGAGGTTAGAGTTGCTGCCAAGAGGTTTATCTTCTGCTAGTTTCTGTTCCCACTCCTGTTTATTCAATTTGCATTTCTCTGATCCTCAGGCACCTGAACAAGTAGAAACTCTTCATGTGTGTTTTGTGGGGCGTATGTTTGGGGTCAGTCTGGTGGGGAAGGAGTAGGGGTGGAGTTTCTGGTATTTTAGTTCCCCACTAGGTGAGATCCCTATCAAGGCTCAAATCTTACCACAAAGACATGGAGAAGGGTTCACACACAACCGATAATAGGAAGGTTGAACTGAACGTGGTAGTGATAACAAGCTGTTGTCACCTGGGAGCTGACTCTAGAGACAGCCAGGGGAGACTAACCTTGGGACTGCCAGCATCACTGTAGTAAAGATAATCTGTTAATGTACAGGGAAAATAATGTAAGTAATAAAAAAAAAAGTGGTTTATGGTCTCGGGTGGGAGGTACACTTAAGAAATGGGGATGGCGTGTGGTAACAATCCATAAAATATAAAAGCTTAATGGAGCACGCACAGGAGATTGTGCTGCCAGGAACATTATCAAATGAAGTGAAAACAAGCTTGATAAGCATTGCTGCCTTCGTTCTGGTGACACCATGACTAGCTTAACTTCCACCACAAGGCTTCTCTGCATTTCATTCCTTATCAAAACACATTCCTTATCAAAACACCTTTTCACAGTCCTGGCACTAAATTATCTGGAATTTCCACTTTCTGCCACGAAAATCTCTTTACTTCCTTCGTATCGATTCTAGGGGCTGTGCCAGCCACCAGTCCTACAGCTGATCGCAGTCTGCCTCGGTGGAGCGAGGGCCTCTCTTTCAGTCAGAGTGGTGATGTTTTGCTCCACAAGAGCTGGTGCTGAGACTGTTGGGTTTAGGAGTACGTGCTCCCCAAAGAGTGAAAGCAAGCTCCTGTGTGACTTTGCTACAGGCTAATCCAACCCAGTCTCACCTGCTGTGTTCCTGCTCCCAAACCACTGCTGATAACCATGGGACCACACAGCAAGCCAGTTCGGGGAGATGGCTTGCTCAGAAAAGATCATTTTCCAGGTTAATCTTCATTAGGAGCTTCCTGAAATAGCTCATCACTGCTGCAGCCTGGCTGCTAGTGCCAGGAGCGGCCACAAGATGCAAAGAGCAGAGAGTGAGCAGTGAAGGCAGAACTGCAGCCCTCTGACTTTAAAAGCTTCATCCTCTGCTGAATTTCCTGGGAAATTCAGATAACGACTTTTACTAGATCAAAGGGTCTTTTAGCTTTAGACACTGGTATTTTTTCAATGAAATAAGAAATGCAAGCATTTCTCTATACTGTTTCTGTGGACATAAGCAATAAATAATTCCGTTGTGCTTAAGACAGAAATAAAATCTTGCTTTTTCTTTGGAGAAAAAAAAAAAAATCTCTGAAAAGGCCACCCAGCCCCAGGCAAAACAGAACTTGCATGTAGTTTATACATGGAAAAGTTTTGTTGGAAGAATAAAGATGGATGACAATAAAGAGAATTTAATTATGATTTATTCCCAGATAAAAATCCATTTCCATCCTTAACCTATTTAAACATCTCTCTTTGTATTTTCTAGTGGGGAAAAAAAATACCCTATCTGTTCCAATATTCCATGGGGAAGAACTGCCCCCAGTAGCCTTCTGTGCTAAAATTTGGTCTTAGGAGGAATTTTTATCTTATCACTGTGGCTGTAGTTGTGCTGTGGATACCAAATACATCAGAGGAAACGAACAGCCTCCCAGCTATTGGGTTGCAATGTAAGGTCACTTAGCCTTTTGTATCTTTTTGAGTGCCAAAGAACAGGGAGACCAGATCCAGTGGGAGCTGCTTTTCCTTCTGCCATCAGGGCCGGTTTGAACTTCAGGGAAGTGCAAGAACAGGAATGTTCAATGCAATAGGGTGCTTACCATGCAAAGGGCAGTTGCCAAATAAGAACAAATGCGTAAGGAATGCTTCTCTGCTTGGGAAATCTCCAGCCTGCTCGTGCTGCTGTCTCAGTTCAGAGAACATTTTCCACCTTTGTGTGCTAGCTTGTGGTAGGTGCTTTGCAACTGGTTGCTACTGTTTGTCTGTGCTATGGAATAGCAAAGGGAAGCAGAATTAAATGCTACAGTCGAATTAGAATCATAGAGTCCTGTGTTCCAGGTTGTGACCATTGCCCCTATCCCAGGGCACCCCTGACAAGAGCCTGGCCCCTTCTCCTTGACCCCCACCCTGCAGATATCTGTAAACATTCATCAGCTCCCCTCTCAGGCTGCTCTTCTCCAGGCTAAACAGCCCCAGGGCTCTCAGCCTTTCCTCAGCAGAGAGATGATCCAGTCCCTTCAGCATCCTCATAGCCTCCATGGGTCTCTCTCAAGTATTTCCCTGTCCCTCTTGAACTGGGGAACCCAGAACTGGACACAACACTCCAGATGTGGTCTCACTAGGACAGAGTAAAGGGGAGGAGAACCTCCCAGGGGCCCATTGCTGTCCCAGGGATAACTTACTGTCCACCAGGGCTCCATGGGGCTACTTTCCAGCAGTTCAACCCCTAACCTGTGCTAGTACATGGTGATGTTCCTCCCCAGGTGCAGGACTCTACATTTGCCCTTGTTGAACTTCATGAGGTTCCCCTTTGCCCAGCTCTCCAGCCTGTCGAGATCTCATTGGATAGCAGCACAGCCTTGTGGTGTATCAGCCTCTCCCCACAGCTGACTGACAGCTGGCTGGACATGAGCCAGTGTGTGCCCAGGTGGCCAAGAAGGCCAAGGGCATCCTGGCCTGGATCAGGAACAGTGTGG